>JAJOOE010000591.1:0-42148 GCA_036250405.1 Solanum raphanifolium | reverse complement strand
TGCGTAGCATTAAATAAAAGCATGTCGCATTTTAAAGAAGATGTTTGATATCCACTTTTAATGTGTAAAGGAAAAAGAGAGGGAAACTAATGATACTCCATCACTTAAGGAATTTTTTGTGGTTACAAGAAAAAGAAAGCCCAATCGATCATACAAAGATTCAGATGAAGATACAACTAGTAAAATTGTGAGATTTCTATCTAATTTTAATTTTGTTTGATTTGAATTTGTTTTTTCATATTTATTCTTTATATGTGTACTTGAATTCTCTTGTTTTTTTATAATAAAACTGCATTATAGGCTGAGATGGAGAATATTGAAATGCAACAAAATGAAGATGGTAATAAGACAATTGATGCATTTGCTTTTGTCATGGGATCAGAACATCCAGGACGTTTGAGATTATATGGAAGAGGGGTTACAAAAACTACTTTGAAAGGGAAATTGGGAAATTTTGATGACTCATCAAATGCAACAAATGACCTCGTGAAAAAGATGGAAGACATAATGATGAGAATGGTGGAAAAAATTGAGGAACAGAAGGAACAATTTGACCAACAAAAGACCACGATGAAACAAGAAATTGTAGAAAATGTCATAACAAAACTTCAATGTTCAGGCCTATCAATTGATGTTAATGTTTTGGCAACATTACTTGATGTTTCGTCAGCACGAGAAACAAATATTCGGCCAATACATCGTTCATCTACCAGTAGCAACAATCAAGGTCATAATCCTCCTCCTTCTTCTTCATTTTCTTCCACTACGGCTTTTGCAGTTTCTTGTTAGGTTCATATTCATTTATGGCCTATTATGTTAATCTGCTTCTACTTCTTTTTCTTGTGTTACTACACTTGCAATCTTCTTGTATTATTGCTGGTTCAACTGCGATCATATTTTTATTTTTATCGAAGTTGATATTATCGAGATTAGTGTTAGTTTTGTTTGCATAGTTTAGGAGTATTGAACTAAACTTAAATCATCAATTGACTAAGAAGGTTTTAAAAGGTGTACTCAAGATCTGGGTTGATTTTAGGTGTTGTTGGTTTCTAGTAAAAATATACTGACCCTATTTGTTGGTTTTTCCCTTTTGGTTCATCGTTTGTTTTTGATCTATAGTGACCGACTTTGTTCTTGTTGTATTGCCTCTTCATGTAGCCCCTATTTGTTTCTCTGTCTCTTGTGTTTAACTGTTCTATTTTTATCAACAAATATCATGTTTATGACTGTGTAATCTTTCTAGTTCTGATTCTGAGGATTGTAATTTGTGATTTATCAGAATTTAATGTCTTTCATCCTTTCGTGGGGAGAGCTTGAAAACTGTGGTAATGGATTGAGTTGTCTTGTTCAAGTGCAATGCTTGTAATGTAGTCAGCTAACTGATTTGTTTCTGACTTAGTTGTTCCCTCTCAGCTTCTTCACCTAGTGCTAATTCTTCTAAGTGTTTACTGGCTCCTAAACTGTCCTCATCCGTGTACACTGTTATAGCTATGTTTTTCATGTTTTTTCTTGATAGGTTTGGCTCCTCCTCATGAACAGTTAGAGCTTCTATATGTTAGTACTATCACATAGAGTCTTGGTTTCTTGTGAGTTATTTTCATCATGGCCCTTTTTATCTTTAATCTACTTGTTGTTCTTGAACAGTTTGTCCTCCTTTGGTAAGTCCACATTATTGTAATTCTCTGCTCCCTTCCAAAATACAATATCAGTAACTTTGCATTTTTCTTTTGTTAAAAAAGTGATATGGTAGTATAGGTTATGTCCAGAAAGAGTAAAAATTAGGAGTTGTGTGTCTTCTTTTCTCTTTTTATTTTTGAACTTCCTCTTTCCTAATTGTTGATCCTTTTGAAATTGTAGGTGAACAAAATGAGCAAAGCGGGGATGAAAGCAATGAAGACGTTACTTAAAGAGAATTGATTTATCTATATATCTACAAACATTCTAGCACTATTTTTACTTTTTGGCCTAAGTTTTGTGAACTTAAATGAATGCCAACTCTTGAACATTATAGGACTATTTTTATGTTTGGGTTTAATTTTTGTGAACATCATGTATGTTAACTCTTGAATTGTAAATCAAGATCATGTGTTTTTATCTTTGATATATGGATGCTACTAGTTGAAGTACATATTCATTTAATATTTTTTATCATTGTATTATAGTTTATTTCAAAAATAAAGAATATACACAGTGCCTACAACAGCCTGGAATAACCATTAAAAAAGTCTATTGCAATAGCTTAATAACACTATTGCAATAGTTTAGCAGAACCGTTGTAATAGCTTAGACCAAGCTGTATAATAAAGTTGGTGCGATATATCATTTGCAACGGTTCGTAGCCGTTGCAGCAACCATTAAATAGTATTGGCCTAGACTAAAGAATAATTGTTGCTATAGATAGTGTATTGCAATAGATTACAACTGTTGCTAGAAAACCGTTACCATAGACATATTGCACCAGGCTTATATCCAACACACCATCTTCCGTTGCCATAATGCAATTGCAACACTCTTTGAGTCTATGGCAATGAATTTTCTTGTGTTGCAACACACCTATTTTCTAGTAGTGGTCGTGACAAACTTGGTATCAAAGCTTAAGGTTTAGAAAGATTCTAGGGTGATGTCTGATGAACCACATCTAGTAGAGTCTTGTTCATAAGTGTGAAGCGCGCCACACTTATGAATGAGAGGGTATAAAATGCTTAGGAACTTTTAGCATCTTTGATTATTCATTAGTCGTGCCTTTGAGTTATTACTCTATGAAATCCTTTTTCCTAACCCTTTTCTTGTGCATATAGGATATGACTACAAGAAAGGCGGCCGCAAGAAGAGTGGAAGAGGAGATTGCTAATGATGAGGGAGTTCCTCCACAAGGTCCTCAAGGGCTTCAAAATCCTCAAGCTCCTATTGGTGAGAGGGCCATGACTAATGTGGAGATAAGGACAACTCTCCAAACCTTAACACATGCTCTAACGGCTCAAATCACTAGAGATGCTAGGGTCCAAGTGAACCCCAATGCAAGTACTACCACTTCAAGGATTAGGGATTTCACACGAACGAACCCCCCTACTTTCTATGGCTCCAAAGTGGATGAAGACCCACAAGGGTTTATTGAGGAGGTGTTTAAGGTGCTTGAAGCAATGGGAGTGTCTCCAAGAGAGAGAGCGGAACTAGCTGCCTACCAACTCAAGGACGTGGCTCAAGTGCTGAATGAGCAATGGCAGGAAGGGAGGTCCATTAGAGCGGGCCCGATTGATTGGGGAGTGTTCAAGGCAGCCTTTCTTGATAGGCTTTTCCCCTTAGAGCTAAGTGAGAGGAAGATGAAAGAATTCTTCAACCTCTGCCAAGGAGGTATGAGTGTGAAGGAATATAGCTTCAAGTTCACAAAATTATCTAAATATGACCCAACCTTGGTGGCGCACTATAGGGAAAAAATGAACAAATTCGTTTTGGGGATATCCGATCTTGTGGTGAATGAATGTAGGTCGGCAATGCTTATTCCAACCATAAACATCTCCCATCTTATGGTTCTTGCCGAGCAAATTGAGGAACAAAAGCTCAAACAAGTGGGTAGAGAAATGAAAAAGACAATAGTTGATGATGGTAATTCATCTAAGAGTAGATTTGAGGTTCAAGGCAAACCAAGGTTTAAGAAGATATTTTCTAATCAAGGCACTTCTAGAACTCCTAAGGTCAACAAAGAGAGGGTGCCTATTCCAAAGCCACAAGGTGGTAGTGGAGGTGGTTCTTATGTTGATAGAGCTACTTGTGCAAAATGAGGCAAGAGGCATGATGGCAAGTACCTTGTTGGCACGGATGGGTGTTTTAGTTGTCGTAAAAGTGGCCACATGAAGAGGGATTGTCCAATGCTTAGGGTTCAAGGGAGGGTGGGCAAGCAAGTCCCTCCAACTAGCTCAAATTCCGATGCTCCCAAGAAGAATCGCTTCTATGCTCTCCAATCTAGAAGTGATCAAGAGGGTTCTCCGAACGTTGTCACCGGTATGTTACAAGTATTTTACATTAACGTTTATGCATTGTGAAACCCCGGTGCCACTTTATCTTTTCTTACCCCTTTAGTGGCTATGAAATTTGATGTACTCCCCGTAGAGCGCTTTTGAGAATTGATAGAAAAATAGAATTTACATTCTAACTAGTCGTAGCTAAAGACATTTGCAATAAAAGACATTGTAAATTAAAGGGGCAACACAAAAGTGTCAAAATAATAGTGACTAGGCTAAGCTTTAAATTGAAAAAAGTTCCCTCTCGGGCAACTTAGCCCGTTTCAAATGCGTTCCTCTCAGACACCCATTTGCCGCATGTAGACCAGCCTAAGCCATACCCCACTCACACACTCGAGTTGAGTGTTAAAATATAGGACTAGGGTTCACCCTCTAGGGCTGAACCTCATGTCGACCCACTCCTTAGGCCATTAGTCTAGTGGTTTTGGTTTCGCGACCTCCCTCTCGGGCAATCCAAAAACACATGGGCGGCTTCGTATTTTCAACTACAAACCCTTTAGATTAAACCACAACCACTAGGTGAATTCACCATTAAAATACATCTAACATATCAGCAAGCAAGACCCAACAAGAATATCAACCCATATTTGCGAAATCACGCCCCAAGAATGGGGGGTTTTAGCCACACATCAAGAAATAAGAAATTATACCTAACATGATAATGAAATCAACTGGGTATAAGAAATTAAACGTTAAATTAAGTAAAGGAAAATGAATATAGAAGATCCACTTCCAACTTGGGGAAGAAGAACTCCTTTCTTCAAGTCTCCACAAAATCCTCTCCAAATTTGAGAGAAAAAATATCAGCTAAAATATGTCTAAAGTGAAAATAATAATAATAATTTTTCCACCCCTAAGACTACAATTCTAACTATTATTTATTGTTTACACAGATTGTGCTACGGAGGATTGTTTGACGACATTAGTCGAGATCAACGATGAACTCGGCGATCTGCCTTTTGGTCAGCACATCACCTTCAATGTCTTGCCTTTTGCATCCACGAATTCTGGATCATTGGATGGTACAGTACTGCTTCGCAGAACTCATCAGCGGCTCGCTGACTACTCCTTTCCTCACCTTTTGATCCACTTCCTTCAAGGTTTCGCGTACTGGAACGAAGGGCAGTTCATGTCATTTCGGCAACTTGCCCAGTTAAACTTGGCGATCAACAGGATTCCATTCTTTGTTCTTTTTAGCCCTATATGCTCCGTTTTGCGCCTAAGTGTCCATGCTTCCACTGAAACTTCAAATACCTGAAACTTCAGCATTTTAATCAGGTATTGAGATAAAACAAGAATTCAAGGACACTATTTCTATTAAAATAAATTCCTAAATGAGTCCAATTTATGGACTCATCAATTGGCCAACGGCGCCATCTTCAGGAACATGGCCTTGGTAATCCTGGCAGGCTCAGAGGATGAAAAAGCACCTGGAGCCTGTGAGGAAAAGGAAGAAGGAGCGGGTATACCTGAGGGCCCAAAGGTTGGATTACGTGAAGGTGCCTCTACAAGTAATGAGTCAACATTAACTTCTGGAGAAGTGTCTGCTGGAGCTGTTCTCTTCCTGTCAACCTCCTCTTGTGTGAATTCGACCTCAATACGCCGGATGTCCATCGAGGCTGAAGGGATGCCTTCTATATCATTTGTAGGATCCCGGGGTACTCTGGCACGCCGGTATAACTCAGTGATCACGACCGGGAATGGCAGAGAGGTAAGTTTCTGCTTGGCACTCATGGACATCTCCTGCGAAGTCAGTAGTCCTAGGTTGATCCACCCTGTGGCCATGATAGAACCAAGGCAAGCCACCTTAAAGATGGCGCAGAATGGACTCATTCTGGGATGGCATGATAGTGTTGCTAATGTAGCCAAACCAGAAACTGGAGGAAATGTTCATGTCCCTCTTTTCAATGAGAGCTCCTGCATCCATCCACCTCGAGGTGGTGTCATAAATCATCAGAGAAAACCAACCCTTCAAGACATCTATGGACTGAACAATCGGGAACCCCTCGTAAGGGAGTGCAGAGTGTACCGGTCTACCTAATATATTATTAATATGCTTGTTGTGACACTCCACCTCCTTGCCTCTAACCATGACCGACTTCACCGGTCGAAACTCACTAGCCTTCTTCTTGTTCTTAGGCACCAATTTCCAATAAGTAGTGTAAAACTCTCTTACCCAGGAAGGAATGTAGGGGCCTCGGGGCCTTGTGAACTGCTCGAATCCATGGTATCAGAGAGTTTTGAGCACTTTAGGATGATTGCCTTCTAGGCCCTCCAAGGATAGTAATTTCTCCTCTATGATGGTTCTTAAACCATCACCTTTCATTCTGTTTAGCATCTTCAGTGGAGGAACTATAGGAAGTGCAGGAGTTACTGAGCGTGCCTGGGATGGCACTACGTCTATAGTTAGAGGAGTAGCAGCTGAGGGAGTACTGGCGGCTAGGGATTGAGATCTGGTATGGAGCCTATCCATTCGGTTAATCAGAGGTTGTTCATCCTCTGGATCATCAAAATATGGTTCAATAGCTGACCCTTTTCTGGCTAAATATTTCTCCCTCTTGCATTTGTCTCCCGGTTGGAGGTCAACCCCTCTCCTCTTTGTAGGGTTTGATCCTCCTTCATTTATTGTATTGCCCTTTGCCTTTTTCTGGGGTGGTTCGGATAGATTGGTGCGTACCATATCTGCAAAAGATTGAGAGTAATTAAGAAAGGAAAATCAAATTCTAGCACCACAAATCTTGTTGCACACAAACTCGCCGATCCAGTTTGCGAGTTGCCAAACCTCTTTGGCAAGTTAAGTCTAGCTCGCCGATGAGGTTGGATAAACAATTAAGGCAAGTCGGAGATAGGAGAGTCCTTTCAGCGAGCAAGTGTTTGTTTGCCGAAAGTTACAGTGCATAAGAGTCACAGAGGTGCAACTAAAAAGCGATAAAGAGTACTTTCGGGGAGTCGCCGACTGCCTTGAGCGACCCATGGCTTCTGACAAAAAGTTACAGATTTAAACAACTAGTTTTGACAAAAAATTAAATGTGAGATGAAGCAAATTGGCGAGCCGCGGGGTGATTTGGCGAGCTCGACTCATCTCGCCGAGTGACCCAACATGCTCATTTTCAACCCATCATCTCCAATTCAACTCCGCAAACCCCAAAATTGAATTCTAAGCACGCACTCATGATATTTAACAAAGACCCATACTACCCATTACCCTGAAATACTCAAACTTCTCCCGGATTTTCCGGATTTGGCCATTTTGACGATATTTGCTCTTAAGAGTGGGGTCACCCGCTCTATCATTGCACAAATTTTAGACATTTTTAGCACAAACGTGGGCTACTCAGAAATCACCCAATCAATTGAACCACAAGGAATCAAAAACCAATGAGATTTCATTAAATTATAACCACAACAAATAATGGCATTTGACGATCAAAGCACTACGGGCAAGATTTTCAAATTGAAATAGGCTTGTAAACATTCTAATTCTACCAGAGAGTCCTAGCACACATCTATACGATACCATTATTGCAAAAGAGTTCATGATTTTCAACAACAAACTCGGGGTTTTAGGACTAACCTTTAATGCCAATTGAAATGCGCTTGAAAAGCTTGGCGGCAAAGTATTATGTTTCCAAGCACAAATCAACTAAATAAAATGCTAGTAAACGGGCTAAAATAAAGAAATACTACCTTAGTGTGAATTTAAAAGGTTTAAGAGCGAGGGAAAGTGAAGAATTTCAAATTTGAAGTTTCTTCGACATTATAAACCATCCAAGTAACACTAGCTCGGCGACATTAGTCGCACTCGCCGATTTACTCGGTGATTCACCGAGTGATCACCTGCCTCGCCGATTGCTAAATTTTTCTTAGTGTCTTGGGAGTCAAGACGACGGTCTACATTGAGGTCGCCAACCTGGTCGGCCACACGCCGAACGGCTTTGTAAGTCCTCCGAGTTTTACAGTCTTTGACTTAGCCTTGTATTGAGCCAAACGTCATGTCAAGTCATACATGCCGACCTCTTCAGCAATTCATCGTCTCACCATTTTTTGCGCCAATCTGTATTTTTCATCGCTTTCCTCATTCAAACTTGCACCACTAACACACCATTATTTATAAAAGCAAACTAAAGCATTTAAAACCTTGGGTTGCCTCCCCAGAAGCGCCTTATTTAACGTCGTGGCACGACGCGTGTCCCCCTTCACATTCTATTCCTAGGGTCGACCTTAGAACCACTAGGTGACTTCTCTCGTTTAGTTGGCTAGAGGTGAGGCATCTCATAGGTCACAACGTTCTAAACCAACCGAATAGATCTGGAGTGAGAGCCAACCATTCGGTTTAACAGTTCAATGCCCTCCTTCATCTCTTCCAGCACCCGATCTTGCTCAATGACTTAATAGAGAATAAGTAATAGAGTATCCTCGACGCGTCTACTCTCATTGTCCATAGAGCTTCTTCGTGCATGGCGTTTGCGCTGGATTTCCACCTCTGAAACTTTGGAGGACAACTCGTTCAGTTGCGTTACCAGTGTGGCAACTGTGAAGCCCTTGTAGACTTCTTGACTCATCGCAGCCGAGTTGCCACCATTTCCCTCAGTCATGCTCAAGGTTTCTGCATAAAACAACTTAGAAAAAAACAAAACTAAAAATAAAGTTAGTAAAACTACAACTATTAAAAACAAAATTTCTACTTATCTAAAAATCCTTCAAATAACACCAATCCCCAGTAGATACGCCATTTTGGTGTTTGCGTAATCAACGACAGATCGTACAGTTTGGGTGTCTAAGATCGTGCAATAGTATAGTAACTCAACCAAGGGTTGGGATCATCCCAAGGGAGTGGTTTTGAAAATTAGTAGAAAATTAGAATTTCATTCTAACTAGTCGTAGCTAAAGACATTAAATAGTAAAAACATAGTAAATTAAGGGGGTGACACGAAAGTGTCAAATATCAAATTGAGGGTTTTAACACAAGTAAATAAAAATTTGCAAGTTTAACAAGAAAATCTAACATTGAGAGGGGGATTCTTTGGATTTGACCGGAGTACGAGTTAATCTAAATTTTATTGGGTACATGCTTTCGATAGAAAATTTACAGAGTAATAGAGCCTAGACTAAGCTTTATGTGGAAATAAGTTCTCTCTCGAGCAACTTACCCTGTTTCAAATGGGTTCCTCTCGAACATCCACTTGCCGCATGAAGACCAGCCTACGCCTTACCCCACTCACTTTCTCAAGTTGAGTGTTAGGATATGGGACTAGGTCTCCCCCTCTAGGGCTGAGCCTCATGTCGACCCACTCCTTAGGCCATCAATCTAGTGGTCTTGGTTTCGTGACTTCTCTCTCGAGCAAGCCGAAACACATGAGTGAACTTGTATTTCCAACTAAAAATCCATTATATTCAACCACAACTACTAGATGAAATGACCATTAAACTACATTTAAACTATCAGCGAGCAAGATCCAACAATTACCTTAACCCATATTCGCTAAATCACACCCCAAGAATTGGGGTTTTTAGCCACATATCAAGATTTGTAAATTTATACCTAAATGAGCTTGCATCCAAATGGGTATGAAGATATAAGTCTTGTTACAGGCCAAGTATGAATAATCCAAGAGACCCAAGTCTAAAATCTTCGGAGATGAAACCCTATTTTTCTTCAAGTCTTCAAAACCTTCTTAAACTTGGAGGAAAAATATCAATATGTAATATTATATATGAAAATTATATTAATTGTTCGACTCTTAAAACTACAACTCTAACTAGTATTTATAGCTTGCACAGATTTATGCCGCAGCGGATCATTCGGCGTCGTTAGTCGGAATCGCCGATCAACTCGGTGATTCTCCATTTGTTGTAGTTCATCGCCGTCTTGCACCATCCTTCAGCATCATCGTGCTTTAGGTCATTGGGCGACATGGTACTGCTTCGCGAAATTGTTCGGCGATGCACCGACTGATTCCTTTTTCCGCCGATTTGATCCTTTCCTTTAGGACTCAGCACACTACAATAAAATGCAATGTAAGACCCTTCGGCAACTCACCAAGTGGACTCGGCAATCCTCAGCCCTTTATTTCTTCGTTCTTTTCAGCCTCTTTGTTCCTTTTTGCGACGTAGTGTCCATGATTTCCTTCAAACATCAAATACCTAAAACTTAAGGGTTTTCATGAGATATTGAGATAAAATAAGCATTTGAGGACACAATTTCTATTAAAATATAGCCCTAACTGAGTCCAATTTGTTGACCCATCACTCTTTCTGGCTTTTGGGGGTATTCAAAGACTCCATTGAAGTTGGACATCGATCTAAGAAAATAAAAAGAGTCCTCCCGCAAAGCCATCAATAGAGGAACCACCAAATTTGGAGTTGAAAGTACTTCCCTCCCATCTCTGATATTCTTTCTTGGGGGCAAATGATAGTTTACCGGTGATCATTTCAGCTAACTTGCTTGAATGGTAGGTAAAATTGTTCCTTGAGGTGTTGAGTAGGCATATCATAGCTATGTGATGGACTATCGCTAACATAGTGGGCATTCCTCCCAGTATGTTCACTCACAAAATTCAGCTTGATACTGATTGTAAGCCGAGGGTTGAACATCAGCGGAGATTGAACCCACCAATGCAAGAGGTAGTGAAAAAGGAGATAATAAAGTGGTTGGATGATGGTGTGATCTGTCACTTTCCCATGCCTTTCATGGATCAAATGCCTGATCGACTCTCAGAGAGAGGTTGCTATTGCTTTTTGGATGGGTATTTCGATTACAACCAAATCTCCATTGCTCCGGAAGACCAAGATAAAACCTCTTTCAACTGCCCTTATGGAACTTTTACCTTTAAAATGATGTCGTTTGGGTTATGTAATGCTCCGACAACATTTCAACGTTGCATGCTAATTATTTTTGCTGACATGGTGGAGGATTCAATGGAGGTATTTATGGATGACTTCTCAGTTCTGGGTGACACTTTTAAAGCATGTTTAGAGCACTTAGGACAAGTTCTCCAAAGATGTGTGGAGACAAAATTGGTCCTAAATTGAGAAATATGTCACGTCATGCTTAAGTAAGGTATAGTCCTTGGTCACAAAGTGTCGCAAAAGGGGCTGGAGGTTGATAAAGCAAAAATTGAAGTGATTGAGAAATTACCACCACCAATTTTGGTGAAGGGTGTTCATAGTTTTTTGGGATATGCTAGTTTTTACCTGAGGTTCATCAAAGACTTCTCGAAGATTGCACATCCTCTATGCAAACATTTAGAGTAAGAGGTGAAATTCCACTTTGATGATTCTTGGATGGTGGCTTTCAAAAGCTTGAAAGAGAAATTACTCTCCACCCCGGTCATCATTAGTCCTGATTAGTCAGAATCTTTCGAAGTAATGTGTGATGCAAGTGGTACGGCATTGGGTATTATATTGGGGAAAAAATTCAACAAACTATTTCACCCGATTTACTATGCGAGCAAGACTCTAAACACTCCTCAACGTAACTATACCGTTACTGAACAAGGGTTACTTGCGATAGTTTATGCATTCGAGAAATTCTGAGCATACTTGCTAGGTACTAGCGTGGTTGTTCACACGGATCATGTTGCACTACATTATCTAATGGAAAACAAGGATGCCAATCCAAGATTGATAATGTGGGTGCTACTATAACAAGAATTCTTCTTTGAGGTCAACGATAGGAGAGGTTGTGAAAATTAGGTGGATGACCACTTATAAAGATTGGAAGGCAAAGAGAATTACGAGCTAGAGATTGACATAAATGATTATTTTCCTAATGAATAGGTATTCATGTTAACTCTCAAAAAACTTTCTTGGTATGTTGATTTTGCCAATTACTTAGTGTGTGGATTAATACCGAACGAACTGAACTTCTACCAGCATAAGTGGTTCATGTTCGATGTTAAAAAGTACTTTTGGGATGAACCATATTTATTCAAAGATTTTCCAGACCATATCATTAGGAGATGTCTTTCGAAAGAAGAAGCCATAGAAATTCTCCATGTTTGTCATGCTTCATCGGTTGGGGGTCATCATGGTGGTGTACGTACAACTGCTAAAGTTCTCCAAAGTGGCTACTACTGGTCGTCCCTCTACAAGGATGCTGATGAGTTTGTTAAGAAGTGCACTCAATGTCAAAAACAAGGTAGAGTGTCCAAAAGACACAAGTTACCTCTTACACCTATTTTAGAAGTTGAGCTATTTGATGTTTGGGGAATATATTTCATGGTCCCATTTGTTAGTTCGTTTCGTAATAAGTATATCTTGGTAATCGTAGATTATGTTCCTAAATGGGTGGAAGCTGTTGCACTTCCAAACAATGAAGGGAAAAGTGTTGTTTAGTTCCTGAAACGCTACATGTTTGCTAAATTTGGTACTCCTCAGGCTATCATTAGTGATTGGGGATCCTATTTTCGCAACCAGTGGTTCTCAACCGCATTAATTAAGTACGGAGTGAACACAAAGTAGCTACTCTGTATCATCCCCAAACGAGCAGACAAGTTGAAGTGTCAAACCAGGAGATCAAAAACATCTTGTCCAAGACAGTGAATACTAATAGGACTGGTTGGTCTCGAAAGCATGATAACGCACTATGGGCGTATCACACCGCATTCAAAATACCAATCAGTATGTCTCCGTATCAGGTAGTTTTCGGTAAATCTTGCCATCTACTAGTTGAATTGTAACACAAAGCATTCTGGACATTGAAAGACATAAATCTGGACTGGTCCAAGACTTCAAAAGAGAGAGTAGAGCAATTAAATGAGCTAGACGAATTCAGGTTCAAGGGCTACAACAGTTCAGCCCTTTACAAGGAAAAGTTGAAGAAATGGCATGATTCTAAAATCCTTAAGAGGGATTTCGGAGTGGGAGACTTGGTTTTACTATACAAATCTTGACGTAGACTCTTTCTAGGAAAGCTCAAGTCAAAATGCTTAGGGCCTTTAGAGTGACATGAGTGTTTACAAACGGTTCCATCGAAGTTGAAGGTCAAGAAGGAATTGCATTTTAGTGAATGAGAATCGCTTGAATTTATACTTTGGCGAGTGCCAAGAGATTTCTCTAATTGATGTGGTGTACCTGGAAGATGCTTGAGAGAATTTCCACGTCATGCCACGATGTTAAATAAGGCTCTTCTTGAGAGGAAATGTTTTAAATAATGTGTGTTGATTTTGCAAGTGTAGGATCTAGTGCGAGAAAAAAGATGTTGTTGGTGGATCACCGAACCCGTTCGGTGAGAACGACATAGTCCGCCCTGTGGACTTCAAAAATGGGGCAGAGATTCTGGAACATTCGGAAGGAGATCTTCACCACTCGGCAAATCGCCTATGTGCTTAGGTGACTCAATTTTTCTCACCTCTTCGCACTAACAGCGTAACTCAATGATTGTTCGACGATGTTCCAAGTCCTTTATGCGACTCGCCGACCCGTTCGTTGACCTCCTGTATCTCCGTTGATTTTCCCCTTTCTAAGAGTGTTGCCCACTTGATCTAAGGGCGATATTCAGATCATTGGGCACATTGCAGAAGTATTTAGCGACTGGTTCATTTTCTCGCCAACTTGGCGCTTAGTGAAGATTCCTCGTCACCTTTCTCTGCATGTTTACATAGTAGAATTTTATTGTTATTTGTAAGTTTTATTTTTATTCTTGTTTTATTTGTGGTAATGTCCGTTCCCTACTCACAATCGGGACAATGTTGAATTCTTTTGGTGGGGGTTGGCACTTGGTCAGTGAATTCCTATGTGTTCTTGGACCCTTTCTTTGCCACCTTTTTATTCTATTTAATTGTGGTTTTTCTTGCGCAAATTTGAGTTTCGGTTGTGATCAGTACCGATGATTTGAATAGTGCTCTCAATTGAACAAAAATGAATGTGCGGCTACGATGAGGCCAAATGAAGTTGCATATGCAATATGTGAAATTCTCCATCTCATTGTTGCTTGCAGATTATCAAATTGAGTCTCTTGTGATCAACATTGCACACTAGAGAAAGTGTGGAGTGTTGTTTGACATTGGTGTCAATGCCTTGTTTGATGAGGTTACCGTGAACCTTGTATGATGACACGTAGATTTTGCCTCATTAGTCTGGTTGACTAAGTGATGCAAGCTCTTGAAATCATCTTGGGCAAAATTTTTAAAGAGTGAAACAATTTGACAGTATACCTTTTTTGTGGCTTACCTTGTGAGTGTGTGACCTTTGCTTGAACACCCTTTGAGCATTACCTTTTCTTGGAAAAAAATGATGCAATTGTGACCTGTCTTTATTCAGTTACCCTTAATCGTCATGAGATGTGGTTTGTTGAATAGCCAACTTAGGCCAAAAGCAGAAGTTGGGGGTGTGGTGAAAAGAGAAGGTAAATCAAGATATGTGAAACCCCTCCATGGTCTTAAACAAAAACATGGAACCCCTCCATACCAAAAAAAAAAGAGAGAAAGAAGAAGAAAAGAAAAAGAATGGAAAGTTTTGAAATGAAGTTGCAAAATAAAATGGGGTGTCCAAAATTTCATGGAAATTTAGTAATAGGGTGAATTTTGAACATGAATGAAATTGTTGAAGAAAAGGGAAAAAAGTGTTGTTCATACCACATTTCATGAGGATATTAGCCACTGAGCCTAAATGACCATACATTTACACTCAGCCCCGTTGCTAGCCTTGAAAAGACCTTTTTGATCTTCAGTAAGCTCAAAAAACTGTTTATTGAAAAATAAGGGCAAACCTATGGGTGAAGTCATATATGTGTATCTATTTGTGAGCGTGAGAGTTGTTTTTGGTTCCAGAACAATAATTTGTTGAACCATTGTGTGTGAATATGGAATCATTCTTTGTGTGAGAGCATTTGAGTACCGTTGTTGATCCTGGAATTCTATTTGAAACAAGTACTATGAACTTGAGAATCTTTGGAAATGGTGAGTCACAACTTGAACCATTGAGTGCACAATTAATCCTTATATAAGTAAGTTGAGTCATTTTGTGTTCATTCATAATCGAGTCTTGTGCAACACTGTTTCAAACATCCTTTTTGAACTGCTGAACATGAGTTTTACTTGAGGACAAGAAAAAGTTTAAGTTGGGGGTGTTGATGAATCAAAGGTTTGGACTCATTTAGCGCCTTATTTACAATGATTTAATGTCCTCAAATGCTTATTTTGTGCAAATAACTGATGCAAAACCCTTGATATCTAGGTACAGGGATTGAGGAACAAAGTTGGGACAAAAATGTGAAATATAGACAACACAAGCACAAAAGAGAAGGGAAAAACAAGCTTGATGATTGTTGATGCCACTCGGCAACTAGCCTCTCTACCGCCTAAAGTTACGGAACGCTGACGCTGAAATAGGGGTAACTTCGGCAAGCAGTAATTCCATTTGGCATGTCGTCGATCGCTTAGGCGTTGGATGACCAGGTCGCCAAAAGTACTGATGACGATTCAGATAAGTGTTGATCAGTGAGATGAAGGGAAAGCAGGGTGCATCACGGAATTACTCGGCGATCCCAATCTGGGTCACCTAAAATTACAGTGGCTGGACTAAGAGAAGGTGAAAAATTAAGGCGACAGGAAGGAAAATAAGCGAGTCACCGAACGATCGGCGAAGCCCGACTTACCTTGCCGATTGGTCCCAAATAGCCACACATCAGAGCATAAATTGATTTTTTCTAGAGAGAAGGAATTAAGAAACATAATGAACAAAAGATTTAGAGTGAAAATAACACCATTGCTAGTTTCAAGTGATTTTAGCAAGATTATTCAGTGAGATTTTGTAATAGAGAAGATTTTAGTTGATTTTAACTTTTGAATTTCATATACCCAGCTATGGAAAACGTGGCAGGTGTTCATTTTTATCTTTTCTCCATGATTGGCTAAAACCCTAACCTTAGGGGTTTGACAATGTGACCAATTATTGAATTCTACTAAATGGTTGCTATCAATTAACGATTATTGGTGTTAATATCAAGCGGGTGTAAATTAATATGGTTGTTTAATTTACTTATTGCAACGTTGGTATTATAGAATTCAGTGTTTTGTGCTTCCTCTAGAGAGAAGTATGGAACCAACATAGTAATTTGGCATCCTTAGTAGTGGGTTTCATGGTTTCAGCTTGAGAAAGTGAAACCTAAGACCCAGCCTTTGTATCTAGCTCGGAAGAGTAGATTTGATTAGAATGTGGGTTGATTAGCTTATGGATAGTGTTGAGGTTTGAGAGAACTAAGCGAAAATAAAGCAATTGTTCGAGAGAAAGTTCTTAATCTTATAGTCCATTCTACCCGCGATGATTTAGCATTATCTATAATGATGTACACCCATTAAGTAGAATTTGATAGTTGGTTAGTCAATTCCCCAAGTTTGTTCTAATTATATGATTGTTTCTTGTTATTACTTTGAATTGTGTTGGTAACGATATCCTGAAGATTTGATTATTAAACTCTTAAGTGTGTGCTGCTCAACTGCATTGGTCATCATCATACTTTCGTATTTGAATTAAAAGAAATCTACTCCTAGTGGGAACGACCCTAGCTCAATTGGTTGGGGTATATACTGACTTGTCACGACCCGAGTCTAGACCCCGGATGAGAAACGGCGTACTTGACCACGAAGGGGTCTCGTACAGGCCTCATAGTATTTCATTGAATTTGACATAAAAATAATGCGGAGTTAAAAACTAATTTGAATCTAAACATTCAGAATATTCATTTAAAAACACAGCGGAAGTCTAAGTCTCAAATCACCATTTAAACAATATCTTGAAAACTAAAGTAGGGACACGGCCCTTTACAATCGAAAAGATTAACAATGTCCATTAGATGCAATAAAAGAAACTTCTAAAGTACTTGTCCTCGAACAATGAAGACATACCACTTGGCCTTGGAAGGATCTTGATCCAAGAACTTGACTAGAGAGAAGTAATCACTTGCCGAAACCCACACTTGTAGTAAAACATGGAGAAAATATGGGTTAGAACAATTAAGGACATTATGATAGCCATGCAAAAACATGCTTAAGATGGAAATTTTATTTGGAAGTCATGATATGTGCCATTTTGATAAAAACATCATGAAAATAAGCATAAGAGGCATAATATGAGATATAATCAACATAAAATTCACTTATACTCATTAGAACCATAATCAACATATAACCTATTACTTTCACATTAAATCATCACCTCAAGTTATACTTTGTGCAATGTATGAATAGCGTTCCATACCACTATCCACAACAAGTACCACCTTAGGTCACCAAAAGTGAACTTACCATTCAACCTTACCATCTTTACACCATTCTCATACATAAGAGACATAAGCACTTCATAAGTTATATTAACACATAAGGACCATCACCTTAGACAACTCTAAGTGATTCTTGTGCAATGTACAAGTAGTATCCCATAATACTACTCACACTAAGGACTCCTTTGAAGTCACCATAGGTAAGGAACATTCACATACAATAAGGCATAACAAGGAAGTAACTCATAATACAATCCAAGTATAGGATGCATCAACACATTTAAGCATAAGTCACATTCTTCAAAAACTTCATTACATTAAGAGCACCTTCATTCATTAGACATTAGGTCAACATTCTTATTAACATGATCATAAGAGCCCATTCATTTCATTAACACTATAAAGGAACACACCATGACGCCTCTCAAAGCCTACTTGTGCAATGTATAGATGGTGTCTCATTCCACCACCCACACTAAGTAGTGCATCCTTAAGAAGCCATAGTTCATTAACATTCTTTGTGGGGTAAGCCTTATGTGAGCAATTCATGGAATCCCAGTGTTACCCTCACCGGATAAGGGATTCCTACTTGCCTAAGCTAGGACCATTGGTTTTAGCTTAAGTAGATCCACTAGATACACCTACGTAGGCGCATAGTTTAAGGGATAGGGAGATTGCTACTAGATGCCCTACCTCAACTCACGTTTGAGCATCCATCTCAAGAGATTTTGACTAGATGCCCCACCTAAACTCACGTATGAGTATCCATCTCAACCAATATCCACTCGGTGCTTAGCATTACTCCCCACGTAGTATTTGACATTCATTACTTTCATTCATTATTGTGGTATAAGAGATTGTTACTAGATACCCCGCCTAAACTCACGTGAGGGCATCTATCCCAAACCCAACATTCATTCATTTATTGGAAAGCTTATCGATTCAAAGATGAGAATAGCCTTTCACCGAAGAATCCCATTATTGTGAGAAAGTCCCTTCTCAACAATCATTACCATTCATTGGAGTAAAATTGAGAATATCCTTTCAGTTAACCGATCATCATTAACATTATCTTAGAAAATTTCATTCATTCTTCATTCATAATGTTTGTGTATGTGAATAGCCTTTCACATAATCATCATCATTCATACGATTGCCTTCTAAACATGATTATAATACATTCATTTAGATCGCACACACACATACTTCATATCATAATCATACATAGTAATTAAACATTTCCACCTTTCAAGTGGATCAATAGCTCAAGCATAATTCTACTTCAACATGTAATTTAGTCATAACTTGCCCTTTCAAGGACATGATCACATGTCACCAACAAACCATCCATTTACCATAATTAAGACATGCATAATAATACCATTCAATAACCCAAAGCAATTTAGACTTATTCCATTTATAAGATTTCATAATCATCAAACCCACTTCATAAAGGCAAAATTTATGAATTGCGAGAATTCATGGGTTCATAGAATATTTTCATCATAAATATTCAATTAAACACTAATACAATCATAATATGTCATTAATAACCATTTGAAAACGTTTAATGAAGGAGCACATGAGATTGAGTAAAACCCTTGGTTTTTGATAACTAGAAATCACCTTTGGAATTGGCTCCTTGAATGAAAAGTTAGACAAGGATGATGACTTCCATACCTTCTTATTGAATCCCCACGAAAATTGAAGAAGAAACACCTTGGAGTCCATCAACCCTATTTTCAATGACTTCCTTCTTCTTCGTTGAGTTTAGAGAGAGAATTTTTGAAAGGAGGAACTTCTTTTGTTTTGATTTGGGTTTAGGAGAAATAAGGAGTAATTGACTTGTTAAAAGACGTCAAACTATATATATATGTGTGTGTGTGTGTGTGTGATATAAACTTTTGAAAATCAACCCCACTTCATAATTAATCAAAACGAAATTACCTAAAGGCCCTTAATTTGGGTAGACCTGTCAGGGACCAGTCCACTTTGACGGGTTGTAAGGGGAACCACGGCTAGTGGTGGTTCCCGTGGTCCTTTGAACAGTGTGCTACTCGAACTTGTCAAGACCTCAAAGGCCCAAGGCAAGTCCATGAGACGTCCCACGATCTGTGGTCAAGACCACGAGTCGTGGTGATTGTCGTGGTCAAGGAGGTAGTAGCTAGGCAAAGTTGCCTTCCTTGCGTTGCTACCAAGTGTCTTTGAAGACCACTTTGACAAACCCTCTAGGGCACCACGACTGGTGGTGGTGCTCGTGGCCTTTGAGGAAGTAGCCTCCTCAACATTGCACCACTCTTACCAAGCTAAGGCAACTCCACGAGCCTTCTCATTGCCTGTGGTCATGAGCACGAGCCGTGAAGTGGCTCGTGAAGATGTACCTTGGATTGGCACCAAACTTGGGCACACTGCCTTGCCACCATGGGCTGCACCACGGCTCGTGGTGGCCACAATGGGTCGTTAAGACCCTCGTGGTGATGTTGGGCAGTGGCTAGGCCTAGTTTTTAGGCAGCCTTGTCCCCTCAACCATGGCCTACACCCAAAACCTTTAGTCGTTGCCTTTAACCCTTGACTTTGACCCCCACATTTAGGCTCTAGTTTATCCTATCATTTTCCGAGTTGTTACATTAACCCCCACTTAGGAACCTTTGTCCTCGAATGACACTTTAAACATTACAAAGGACAATGACTCAATACTAGAAGCTCATCATGCATGACACATCAATACACATGCACCAAATCATAAGAGGAACATCAACTCTACATCAACAAGCTTAATGCATATACAATAAAGTAGGAACTACTTCTACAACTCATTATGCATCAAAATATTAACATTTCTCATTTTCTTAGAGGAACTTCCTTCTCCAACTCACATCATGCTCATTACAACATCACAAGGCAATTCTACAACTTTTTTCAAGAACATATTTAAGCGTACTCATCATGTCAACTCATGAAGAATTTAGGCAACTCATTATAGATACACATCAACATGAGGAATGAAATCATGAAACTCATTTCCTCGTCTAAGCATAAATTCATCAAAACATGTATAACATAAGGAGAACATGAAAACACATTTTTCACACATGACTCCAAAATATGAAAGAAGCTACAAGGAACTTATTGGTCTCAAGCTTGATTAGGAATAAGTGACAATGATATCAAAACCCACCACAACCTACTATTCAACATACTATCCACCACTTAGGAGAAAACCCAACTAAGTCTAACATGAAAACAACTTAAAAATCTTAACAAGACATTCTCAACTATATGGAACTATCACTTACCGGTACCTTCTTCCGAATAAGGTCCTTTGTCCTTGTTATCTTGAAGCACATAGAAACGGTTTCTCTTTGGATCATTAGGATCTGGGCCATCAAGAGAAGATTGTCTGGTCTCTCTTCCTTTATCGATGAGTGTTGGGTAATCTCTCATTTTATGACCCTTCTTTCCATACCCAAAGCACTAATCCGTGCCGGCAAGGCACTTACCAAAATGTTGCTTTCCACACTTGGCACATAAAGATCTAACAAAAGAAGAACCACCTCCATTTCCTCCTTGAGAGTTAGGGTTAGACAACCTATCATTGTTGACCAATGGGGAATTTTGGTTGTAGTACCTCTTTTTGGACCTAGATTAGCTCTGTTCATCGGGTCTAGCTCTTTTTGCCTCCTTATTCATTTTAGAGAGAGAATTTTTGAAAAAGAAACACCTTCGAATCCACCAACCCTAGCTTCAAAGGCTTCCTTCTTCTTCCTTGAGTTTAGAGAGGGAATTTTTGAAAGAAGGAACTTCTTTTGTTTTGATTTGGGTTTAGGTGAAATAAGGATTAAATGAGTTGTTAAAAGTCTAAAAACTCTCTCTCTATATATATTTATATGTGATATAAATCATAAAAAATCAACCCCACTTAATAATTAATCAAAACGAAATTACCTAAAGACCCATAATTTGGGCAGCCCCATCAGGGACCACACCGACTTTGATGGGTCGTGAGGGGCACCACGGCTCGAGGTGGTGCCCGTGGTCCCTTGACTAGTGTCCTTCTCGAACATGACAGGCCCTCAAAGGCCCAAGGCAAGTCCATGAGACCTCCCATGATTCGTGGTCAATAACACGAGTCATGGTGATGGTCATGGTCATGGAGGCAGTAGCTAGGAAAATTTTCCTTGCATGCCTTGCCAGCAAGTGTCTTTGACGAACCGTCTAGGGCACCACAGCTCGTGGTGGTGTCCATGTTCTTTGAAGCAGTGGCCTCATCAACATTGCACCACTCCTACCAAGGCAAGGCAACTCCACGAGCCATCCCATAGCCCGTGGTCATGACCACCAGCCGTGAAGTTGCTCCTGAAGAGGTGCCTTAGATTGGCACCAAAGTTGGGCACACTGCCTTGCCACCACGGAGTGTGGTGGCTACCACAGGTCGTAAAGACCCCCGTGGTTATGTTAGGCAGTGCCTAGGCCTAGGTTTTGGGCAGCGTTGGTCTCCCACCATGTCCTATACCTAAAACCTTTAGCCCTTGACCTTAACCCTTGACATTAACCCTCACGTTTAGGGTCTAGTTTATCCTATTATTTTATGAGTTGTTACATGACTAATGATCGTTGACTCTTAGAATTGAATTAAGTGTCTTTGATACGTCAAATCATGTACTATGGTCCCTCAAGAGGTTCTACTTGGTATGGATGGGGGTGTGGGACTTCACTGGTGCATTGCATAAGTAGGCTTTGAGAGTGGGCATGGTATGTTTCTCTTATGACATGATGATTCTGAGTTAATGCATGCCTTATATGAATTATGAACATGAACTATACTTATGACTTCTTAATGAGCTTTACTTAGTGGTAATGGGGGTATGTGACTTCACTTATACAATGCACAAGTAGACTTACAAATGGGTTATGATGTGGTTCCCTTATGCTAAGAAGATATATGAATTTATGTATGCATGATATGGATTGTTGCTATGAGTGACTTTACTTATTACAAGTTATGAACATGAATGTCTCCTTGTCTATGAGTGTTGACTATGGATAAGGTCAAGGTATGTTATGCAAGATTATGGCGACCTAAAAATGAGACATAATGTAGATAGGATTATGGGATCCTATCTATGCATTGCACAAGTGTAGCTTAGGGTTGCTTATTTGATAGTTCTATTATGATTAGATGATCTTGGTATGTAATTATATATGTGAACTATGTCTTGTGAAGATTGGAATATGCATTATACTTACGTTGGAGACTATGCTTCTGAGTATGATGATATCCTTTATGCTATGATGAATTGTACATGATTTGTCTTATGAGCTACATTCTCCAACTATTTCGAAGATGATGTTCAAAAGTGGCATATAGCATGGTTTCAACAAAATGTCCCTTTTTGCATGTTTTAAGGATTTTTATGCATAGCTTCCATACTTGGTACATTTTTGTGCTAACCCATATTTCTACTTTTTCTATAAGTGTAGGGTTTTGTGATAGCAGATTCTACCCTCGTGGCTAGGACCACAGTAGATCAAGAAGAAGAAGCTTGGTGAGTCCTCATATTGTTCGAGGGCTTGACCATATGTCCTTTATGTCTTTCTTTTATGTTTTAGACTTATGTAAGGGCTATGTCCCTAAGATTGTATTCAGAAGTTTTAATCCAGGTATTATAGATGGTTTGAAACATGGTGTTATAGACTCTCTGATTTTATAAAAGACTTCGATTGTAAGGGAATGTTTTAAATTACGCACTATTTTCCTATGTTCTTAGGTTCATGATATACTATGAAGCTTGTATGAGGCTTCTTGGAGCCTTGTACGCCATGTCAAATCTAGGGCGTAGCCTTGGGTAGTGACATCAATCCATATACCTAAAAGTCAAGGCTTTAACATTAGGTTATGGCACAAATTAAGCATTTGAGGGCACTAAAATTATATAAACAAAGCCCTAAATGAGTACAAATCTCGGAATCATCAAATGGTGGAGGAAATGGATCTTCGTTTGCCACATGAGAAAAGTATGGCAAGAGTTATTAACGAAAATGCACGTTGATCACGAATAAAATTTTTGGTTGTGGTAAAAGTTTTCATTGGTTGAGAGATTGTCAATCTAGAGTCGACAAGGGAAAAGATTGAAGGCAAACTCCTCCTAGTGGTTAAGGTTCAATTGATCCAAAGCAAAACCAATTCTATGCTTTTCAAACTTGACATGATCAAGAGGGTTCTCTGAATGTGGTTATCGGTATGTGGAATGTTTTTCATCTTGATTTTTATAATTTGCTTGATCCCGGTTCTACTTTGTTTTTTGTGATGCCATATGTGGCTAGGAGATATTATGTTTCTTTGTATGTATTGTGAGACCATATTTTTGTCTCTACTCCTATCGGTGAGTCTATTGTGACTAAGAGAGTCTATAGAAATTGTCCCATCTTCTTATTCCATAGTAACTTATATTGATCTAGTAGAGATAGATATTTTGAATTTTGATGTAATTCTTGGTATTGATTTGTTTCATTCTTGTTTTGCTTTTATTGATTATAAAGCCTGAGTGGTTAAGTTTCGGTTGCCAAATGAGACCGTCAGAGAGTAGAAAGGGGGAAATTCTATGCCTAAGGGTTTGTTTATTTCTTAACTCAAGGCCAAAAAGTGATTTTAAGGTAAGTGTATATCATATTCTTTGGATTAGGCATATAGATCTCAAAACTCTTACGCTTGAGTCGGTCCTTATTCTGAATGAGTTTCTGAAAGTGTTTCCCGATAATCTACACGGTGTTCCTTCCAAAAGGTAAATAGACTTCGAAATTGACTTTCTCCCAAATATGCAACCTATTTCTATTCCTCCTTACCATATGGATCTTTTAGAAATTATGAGATTGAAGGAGCAATTAAAAGATTTGTTGGATAGAGTTTCATCCGACTGAGTATCTTTCCATGGGTTGTTCTAGTTTGTTTATTCCTAAGAAGGATGGTTCACTTCGCATGTGTATTGATTACTGGAAATTGAAAAGATTACCATTAGGAATAAGTATCCTCTTACAAGAAAATATATAATTGTTTGATAAACTACAAGGAGGGAGTTACTTTTCTAAGATCGACCTTCGGTCGGGTTATCATCAATTAAGGGTGAAATAATGTAATGCCCCGAAAACTAGTATGTTGAACTAGTGAGTTCTAGAGCTTTTCGTAAGAGTTTTTGAGTGTTGTTTAAGGATTTAAAATAATAAGAAATGACTCCCATACTTAGAATGGGGGTTTAAGGGTTAGGGCGTCAAGGTACGACCCCCAAGGACAACGCAAGGGGTCCTTGGGGAGGACCCTTAAGACAGCCCAAAAGCTATCAATTTGCAGCCATCTACGGATGCCATCTACTAGGAGTAAATGGACCCATGCCCCGTGGGTTGGGGTCATCGGTCAAGTCTGTATTCACCTGAAATATTCAAGTCACCAGACAAAACCTAAGAATGAGCAGCACGTCCAGTAGACCCACCTAAGGTCCGTGGGTGGGGAGTCGTAGGTCAAGGCTAATTTTTAAGGTTTAATTTTAAGTTAGGTGTTTTGGAATTAAGTTAGTAATTAATTAAAGGTTAAGAGAGGTCGGTTAGTTAGTTATTTAACCACATATATAAGCTTAATAAGACCCCTAAACTAAATCATTAGTTTATTCTTCGAAACACCCAAATTCCATCCAAATAATTCTCTGTCTAGAATTGAAGAAGAAGAAGAAGACGAGAAAGAAGAGGGGCAGATTTTCCTCCATTTATGAAATCTTGATTAGGGATTTGTATTGAGGTATGTTAGCTTATTCATCTAGGGGTTCTTCCCCCATAGATCCCCCTAGATTTCCCCGAAATTGTGAAGTAAAAAACACAACTCTAACTAGGGTTTCCTTCTACATTATGGGTAGGGCTTAGGTATGATTCCAATCTAGTGGATAATACCTAATTATGATTGTATTAACATTAAATTATGATGAATTCATGTCATTTCTATGGTAAACCCTAGTGTATTTGATGAATGTGAGATTTTGTGGATTGTGCCATTAGAGGTGAAATTGAAGGTTCGTATGTGATCTTCCTAAATCAATGTCATGTGTAGTAATTGTTCAAGGTTAAGATCATATAATCATGAATTGAACTAGATTTTATTAAATATGATTGATCTTGACTTGTAAAGTTGAAATTGAACCTTTATGTTCAATGATGATTAGAATAACATAGTAATGAAGAATATGATTAGAATACCTTAAATTTGGGTATGAATGATGATAATAAGAAGTAAAGCATTGAGTATAAATCTTGCAATCATGAATGATGATAACTAGGGTCTTGAGAGTAAAGACAATGTGATGAGCTAGATGTGCTTAGGCTTTGAGAGTAAAGTCTAAAAGAGAATAGAAGGTAAATGGATAGAGTTATGGTGGAAGATCTTTGCCTACCTAATCTACCTAATAAATTCTTGAATATATGTGAAGTGATAGATTCACTTGAGTGTTGAGGATACCAATATGTACTGTAGAATTCTATATATGGTATTATGCATGAATATATCATGACATGAAAGGTTCTCTCAAATAGAATGATTCTAGGTTGAAAGATTTTCTGACCTAAAATAAATCTATCTCGTAGGACTCTAATATGTGATGAGGCTTATGGTGATTCCCCTAAATGGCTTTTAAATGATAGGACTATGTGGTGACTTCCGTTATTCGTAATTAGTTAGTTATGGGGAGTGTGAAGTGATTACCCTTCATATATGTGAGACTCCCAAGGCAAGCAGTGAATATCCATTAGCCTTTAGTTTGATAATGGAGGCGATTACCTATTATCCTTATGTGATGATGTGGAGGCGAATAACTACATTTCACATTAAAATTCTTATGGATGCGAATTCCTATATCATCTTAAAATGGACATGCAGGCGAATACCTATGATTCATTAACTTGGATGACTTGTAGAGATTCCCCTTGTCTTTATGATTTAGTAGTATAAGTGACTAGAGGTGATTACCCTTGTTTGTATGATTTCATGATATGGATGGCTTGAGGTGATTCCCCTTGTCCTTTATGATGAACTAAACATGTATGCCTTGAGGTGATTCCCCTTGCACCTGTGAACATGAGCATGACTAGTTTGGATTATAGTTCTATATAACTCTCCAATACAAGCATGACTAAAAGCTGACTACCCTTGTCTTTATGATGTTAAGACATGATAAACATGACTGATGAACCTAAAGTGTCTAGCTTAGCATCAGCAGGATTATAGGGTGTTGTTCATGCGTGGCACAAGCTTGACTCAAGGTGACTCATGATGTGTTTCTCTTATATGATGTATGCTTAGATAGAGTTGTGTCATAGTTGCCTTCCTTGACATGATATGATTGACTTAAGGTGATAGTTCCCTTGTCTATATGAAGGAAGCTAATAATGAGACCAAAGAAGGGTAAATATAACTATGATTACTTCAATGTTATGCTTAGTGTGAAGGGTAGTATGGGATGTCTTTCATACATTGCACAAGTGTGCTTGACATTACCTAGGAGTATGGTTCCCTTACGGTGGAAACTCTTAAAACTTGACCATGTGTATAGACTATGATTAAGATGACCAAAAAGAGATACTTGGCTTGGGTGGTAATATAGGATGATATTCATGCTTTGCACATGTATACTCTTGAGGTTACTTGAAAATAGTTTTATTATGGTATAGATGACTAAGAGTCAAATTATGCTTATATGATGCTTATGTTGGAGACTTTGCTTATTGTGATGATATTGTCTCTTATGCTTATAGTTTATGTTCCATGAAGTATTTCATATGATTTTGGAACATGTCTTATATTGACTAACCCTTGTCTTATGCTCTTATGGTTATACTAGCTAATATATTTAGTACATTTTTTTACTAAGGCATACTTTGCCTACTTTCTAATCAAATGAAAGGTTTTCGAGATTGAGTTCCTTTGGAGGTTAGGTTTCTAAGAGGCAAGATGGGTTCAAGATTTGGTGATTCCTCATAGCTTCTAGGACAAACCAACCATTTCCTTTATATCTTTTATTTCATGTTTTGAGACTATTGTATGGGTTGTATCCCAAGAGTTTAATCTAAACTGTATTAGATGGTTTGAGACAAAGTATAGAATGACTTCCGCTTGATTTTATGAAAATGACTTCGATTGTGAAAGTTTTAAATTTTCCCATATTTTATATTATCTTATGTTCATGATATGCTAAGGGCAATTACTTCTAGGGTATACCTCTGAGTCATGACAAATAAAGTGACAATTTGACGATGGCTTTTTAAAATTTGTATGGTCATTATGATTTTTTTGTAATGTCATTTCGTTTGACTAATGGTCAAGCCACATTTATGGACTTAATGAATAGAGTTTTTAGACAATATCTTGATATGTTTGTGATTGTGTTTATTGATGATATCTTTATTTACTCACCGAGTGAGGATGAACATGCCGATCATTTTAGAATTGTATTGAAATTCCTCAAGAACCAGCAACTATTTGCAAAGTTTTATAAATGCAATTTTTGGTTGAGATCTGTGGCTTTTCTTGGTCACATTATTTCAGGTAACGGTATTGAGGTAGATCCTGAAAAGATGAAAGCGGTTAAGAATTGGCCTAGACCTCTATCCCTTTCAGATATTCGGACCTTCTTACGTTTGGCAGGGTGTTATAGAATATTTGTGCAAGGGTTTTCTTCGATTTCCTCTCCATTGACTACATCGACCCTAAATAATAGTATGGTCTTATGGTCAGAAGCCTATCAGAAGATTTTCAATAGTTGAAAGATAGGCTTACTTCGGTACCTTTTTTGAATTTACCGGAAGGCTCTGATGGTTTGTTGTGTATTGTGATGCTTCAAGAATTTTATTAGGATGTCTTATTATTGAAAATGGGAAATTTATTGGTTATGCTTCAATACAACTCAAGATTAATGAAAAGAACTATCATACCCATGATTTGGAATTAGCAATGGTTTTTTTGCCTTAAAGATTTGGAGGCATTGTTTGTACGGTGTCCATGTCGATGTTTTCACCAACCACAAATTTTTGCAATATGTTTTTAAGAAGGAGGATCTAAATCTTCGCCAAAGGAGGTGGCAGATGCTCTTAATCGACTATCAATTAGTAATTGGTTTGTGATGTTCATAGATTGGCCCAATTGGGTGTTTGGAAGGTTGATTCTAATAGTGGTGGTGTAGTTGTTCAAAATGGTTCGGAATCATTATTTTATTTCGAATATAAAGGCTAAGCAAAGTCTTGATTCAATTTTTCTTGAATTGAAGGAAATGGCGCTGAAAAATCAGTTGAGGCATTTCTCAAGGGGGAGATGATGGGCTTTGATATCACGGTCGTATATTTGTTCCCAATGTAGATGATTTGAGAGAGAAAATTTTATTGGAAGCCCATAGTTCTCGATATTCCATTCACTCTGGAGCCACCAAGATGTATCGTGACTTGTGTATAGTCTATAGGTGGAATGGGATGAATAAGGATATTCCGGAATTTCTGGTTAAGTGTTCTAATTGTCTACCGGTGAAAGTTGAGCATCAAAGGCTAGGAGGTTTACCCCAAGATATTAGTATTCCTACTTGGATGTGCGAATATTTGAATATGGACTTTATTATTGGAATGCTCCACCCCCAACGACAATATGACTCGATTTTGGTTATTATGGTTTGTATGACATAGTCGACTCATTTCATTCCCATAAAAGTTTCTTATTCAGCGAAAGATTATGATGTGTTGTATCTAAGGGATATATTTAGGTTTAACGGGGTTCCCCTATCTATCATCTCCGATCATTGTACCCAATTTAGTTCCCAATTTTGGAAGGGCAAGCAGAGCATACTAACCAAATGTTGGAGGAAATATTTATAGCATGCGTAATTGACTTTAAGGGTAATTGGGATGATCACTTGTCTTTGATTGAGTTTGCATACAATAATAGCTATCATTCAATCATTGGTATGGCTCCCTTTGAGGCACTTTATGGTAGGAGGCTAGATCTCTTATAGGTTGGTTTGAAGTTGGTCAGGCTATTTTGATAGGTCCCGAGTTTGTTCATGAGGCTATCAAAAAGGTTTGGCCTATGAGAGAAAGGATGAAAATGGCTCAGTGTCAACAAAAGTCATATGACAATGTTAGTAGAAGAGATCTTGGGTTCGATGTTGATGATTGGGTTTACTTGAAAATTTTGTCGATGAAAAGTTTCATGAGGTTTGGTAAGAAAGGAAAGCTTAGTCCCCATTATGTTGGTCCTTATCAACTATTGAGGTGGATAGGCAAGGTGGATTATGAATAAGACTTGTCTTCCGATTTACCATCGCTGTATCCGCTATTCCATGTGTCCTTATTAAAGAAGTGTATCGGTGATCCAACGTCTATTGTACCATTGAAAAGTCTTGGTATAAAGGAAATCCTTTCTTATGAGAAAGGTCCAATTTAGATTTTGGACCAGAAAGTTAAAAAAGAAATCAAAAATTTCCGTAATAGTGTTGTGGAGGATTCAATTGGCTGCGGGAGCTACTTGGGTGGCCGAGGCTGATATGATGTTTCGATATCCTCATATTTTTCCTTCCGATCCTACTCTAACTTAAGGTATCTAGTTATTTTTGGTTCATTCTTGTGGATTCATATATCTTAGTCATTCTCATGTTTCTTTTTGCACGAATGTTTATTTTATGAAACAATGCTTGAGTATGTTCTAGCTTGGAGTCTATTTTCCTTTTTGATTATGTGCATTTATATGAATGTGTTAACATTGGGTTGTTAGATCTCTTCCCCTACCCTCCTTATGTTTCCGTGAGTTCTATTTCAGGATGAATGTTTCCGAGGGGGAGATATTGGAACACCTCATAGTTTTAAAAGGGAATAAGTTTCATGAATTATGGCTACTGGTTCATGTCTAAGAGACCTATCTACGGTTTGTAGAAATTTCTACGGGTCGTAAATTAGTCTAGTAGCAATGGTTAAATATATTTTGAAAATCAAGCCCAGTACCTCTTCCAACGAATTACTAGTATGGTCCGTCAAATGTTCTATGAGTCGTAATGGGCCTCGTAGGGTTGTCCCGAATTTAGTGAAATTTTGGGATTAAAGTTGAGTTCTGTGGTCATGGTCAACAGAGTGTAGAAGGGTACCATTAAAAAATGTGTAATTTTAATGTATCAGTACTTAGTTTACAGTTGAAAAGTACGAACCATAGAAATTTCTACGCTCCATAGGTCTGACCCGTAGACGAGCCTGAATTTTGGTCTTTTCCTTATTATTTTAAGCCAATACTTTGTAGATTTGGCATCTATCCTAAGACCTATATAACGATTTTTAGTCCAAAACTACCAACTCCTAAACCAATTCTCCTTTTTTCACAAAACTTAACAAAATTCACTCCCCTATACTCTCTTTTAACCTAAGGAAGAAGAAGAATTTTGGGTTCACTCAAGGTCATCAATTTACCATTCATCTTTGTAACACCCTGGTAATTAGTAGCCTAAACTAGGGCTTAGTGTGAGGTTTTAAGCAAAGGAAGAGGGCAACGGCCAAGGGGAAGGGACCAAGGCTGTCCAAGCTTCCCCAAGAACTGCCTCACCTTAACATCCACCACCACGACCAGTGCTAAGGACCATAGCCCGTTGTGGCTAGACAACAGCTTCCCAAGGGCTCAGCCAAAATTTGGCTTATTTTCACGAGCCACTTCACGGTCAGTGGTGAAGACCAAGGCTCGCGGGAAGACTCATGGTGATGCCTTCACCTCATATGGGACAAGGCAAGGTGGCCTAGCCACTTTTCCTTGACCACGAGCAGGACAACGGCCAGTGGTGAGGACCATGACTCATGGTACCTCTCGTGAAGCTCGGATAGTGGGCAGCCAAGTCGGGGTATTTTGGGTACTTCAGGTTTGAGTTAGATTAAAGTGAGGTCGTTTTGTATAAGCCTAGCACACCTATATAAGTGATTTGAACCCTTTAAATTCACCATAGATGTCATTATTTCCCAAAAATCAAATTTAATCCCCAAAATCTCTCCTCTCAAATATTTCTGTCGAGAGAGAGAGAGAGAAGAAGGAAGTTCAAGCTAGGATCAAGGTCAAGATTTAATTCCTAAATTTAAGCTTAGCATTGGGCTTTGTTGTAAATATATGATATCTTTCATCCATGGAGTTCCTTTAAATTCAAATTTCAAAAGAAAGATAGAAATCCTCCATAGTTAAGGTTTGATTAGAAAGTCATGGGTTCCTATCAAGCATGATTATAAGGGTTGAATTATGTTATATTAAGCATGAATTGATGATTTCCTATGGTATTCATGATGTATTCCCAAGAACCTATGTAATTCCCTTATTTATCAATTTTCATCTTATGATGTGGGTCTTTGTTGATGAAAGGTGAATTTTATGAATTGATGCATGAACTTATAGAATCACCTGAATCATAATGAAATTCATGTCTAACGCTTGAATTCTAGATGTGATGATTGAATTTAGGTTATCAACCTCAAAAGAACAAAGTATGAGATTATGCATGTTTTTATGAAATTTATGTAAATGCTTTAAAGATGCTTTGAGAGTAAAATGTCAATGATTATGATAATGTTTTAGTGTTGATTGATAGGACGTTCTCATGAACACATAATGAACTTTAGTGCAAGGTTTTGTCACATAATGAAGATTCTAGGGCAAAAAGGTTTTCTCACCTAATTGAATCTAAGATGTACATGTGGACATGGACGATGAAAGGTCTTTCTCATGCATGATCTAATGAGCTATCCTAAGGAACTAACATGGATTGGTTGTTAAGGACATCCTTCCATGAGATAGTAGTTATGTAAAACTTAATAAGTACTCTGTTGGATTTATGCTTAGCATAGAGTGGATATTGAAATGAGATGGAAGTCTTTTACATTAGTTGAGTCCGGGCTTCCAAAGTATGTTTCATGAGATAGAGACCTTCTATGTCATTTGAGTCCGGGTTTCTAGTAGCAATCTTTGTATCCCAGAAACTATGTGCAGCCGTAGGATGTTTAGCTAGTGTGCAACGATCATCACAAGAGAATAAATTTGATACCTGGCTAATCACAACGAGATGCAAATAGTTCACATATTGTTTATGCAACTTCATTTGGTCTCGTCGTAGCTGCACATTCTTGTTGTTCGGTTGAGATCACTATTCAAGTCATCGGTATTGATCGATACCGAGACTCAAATTTGTACAAGAACATCCACTTTCAACACAAGAGGTGGCGAAAATTTACGAAAATATATATATATTTTTTTTAAAGGGTCAAAATTATTTTTCAATTAAACACAAAAGAGAGCCATAAGCTCAAACAATCGCAAAGCGGTTTTTTAAAAAAAAACAAACAACCCAAATGTATACCAAAACACTAGCATCCGAAACAAGCAAAACAATGTGGGCCTCACCCCACAACAAATAAAAACATTTCTCCTCAAATGCAAATATAAAAAGAAATCATTGCAAATGAGTACAAAATTGCTAAAAATAAATTTGGGGTTCGGAAAACCAACCTTAGATGCCGATTAAAATACTCTTGAAATGCTAAGCGACAATGTTATCCACTCCAAGCACTAATTATCCACTAAGGCAGGCAATAATATAGAAAATATTACCTTGATGTAAAGTTGAGAAATTTAAAAGGAGGGAGAGTGGGAAATTTTAAAAATTCTGAGAATTTTGGCACATTATTACCGTTCAGTTCTTGTCCATTCGGCGATGTTAGTCAGTTCGCCGACCCACTCAGCAGTCCGCCGAGTGGCTATTTATCTCGCCCTTTCTTCAAACTCTTTAATTTTTTAGGGGTGAGATTGGCGGTCTGCATCGGGGTCGCCAAGCAGGTTGGCGATACGCCGAGCTGCTTTTCGAGTTCGCTGAGTTTTATAGGCTCTGTACAACTCTTGTATTGAGCCAAACGGCAGATCTAGTAGGGCTCGCCGACCTGTTGAGCGACTTGCGAAAGACTTGCAGCTCGCCAACCTGAGATTTTCCACACTTTTCTCAATTTATCTGCAACATCAACACACCATTATATATTAAAGTAAAATACTAAATTTATGACCTTGGATTACATCCCAACAAGCGCCTTATTTAACAACGTGGCACGACGCAACTCCTCACTCAAGTTCCATTAGTGAGTTTGCCTCATTTTCATTAGGCCACCGCTCTTTTGGCTCTAGCTAGAGGACCTGCATACACAAACAATAAAATAAAGAAAAAATAAAATTACTAAAAACTACACTAAAAAGAACAAAAACTCTAGGAGAACTACATCTTCACGTAACACCACTACCCGGTACCGGTGCCATTTTGATGCTTATCGTGACCAACGACACTATCCTACGGTATGAGTGTCTACGATCGTGGATAATATAGTAACCCAACCAAGGGTTGGGGTCGTGTCCCAAGGGAGTGGTAGTGAATATAGTAGTTTGACTAGAATTTTTGTCTAGTTAGCTGGAGTTTGAGAAATTATCAAATAAAAACAAAGTAAATTCAAGCGGGTGACACCAAAGTGTCAGCGGCAAATGGGTGTCCGAGAGGAATACATTTGAAACGGGGTAAGTTCCTCGAGTGGGAACTTATTTACATTTAAAGCTTAGCCTAGTCACTATTATTTTGCAAATTTCCTATCGAAAGAAAGTACCCAACAATTTATCTCAACTTGTATTGTGGTCACATCCCAAGAACCTTTCCCCATACTTGATTTTCTTGTTTATTTTGCTGTTTTAATACTTGTTACAAAACCCCCTTTTGATATTTGACACTTTTCTGGCACCTACGTTAATTTACAATGTCTTTTATCGCAAATGTCTTTAACTACAACTAACTTGAATAAATTCTAATTGGTTATTAATTCTCAAAACTGCTCCCTTGGGACACGACTCCAACCCTTGGTTGGGATACTATATTATCGACGATCGCAGACACTCATACTGTAGGTCAGTGTCGTTGGTCACGATAAGTATCAATCTATAATATGTGTTCAGTCAAAATGATTTGAATCTTCGTTAGAGAAAGTGGCTAGAATTATTGAAGGATTATGATATGAGTGTCCTTTATCACCTCGGTAAAGTTAATGTGGTAGTAGATGCTCTTAGTAGGTTGTCGATGGCTAGTATGGCTCATATAGAGGATGAAAAGAAAGAGTTGCTTCGTGATGTGCATAGGTTGGCCTGACTAGCTATTCAACTAGTGGATTCCGCCAAGGGTGGTGTCATACTCCATAATGATGCCGAATCTTCCTTTGTGATGGATGTGAAGTCTAAGCAAAAATTTTATCCTATCTTAGTTGAGTTGTAAGAGGCGGTACACAAAATATCCATTGAGGCTTTCTCCCAAGAGGGAGATGGGGCACTAAGGTATCAAGGTATGTTATGTGTTTCAAATGTTGACGGCTTGAGGGAGGAAATTTTAGAAGAATCCCATAGTTCTAAGTATTCTATTCACCCGAGAGCCACTACGATGTATCGTTACCTACGGGAAGTCTATTGGTGGAATGGGATGAAAAAGGACATCGCGGAATTTGTGGCCAAATTTCCTAATTGTCAACAAGTATTAGTTGAGAACCAAAGGCTAGGAGGCTTGTCACAAGATATTGCTATTCCTACTTGGAAGTGGGAAGATGTGAACATGGATTTTATTGTAGGCTTTCCCCATACTCGGTGGCAACATGACTTGATAATGATAAAGTGGACCGGATGACTAAGTCCGCTCATTTAATTCCCGTCAAGGTATTATACTCAACGCAAGAGTATGCTAAGTTATATGTGAGGGAGATAGTGAGTTTACACGGAGTACCCTTGTCTATCATTTCAGATTGAGGTCCCCAATTTACTTCACAGTTTTGGAAGTCTTTCCAAAATGGGCTAGGTACCAAGGTGAAGCTTAGCACAACTTTTCACACTCAAATGAATGGTCAAGTAGAAGACACCATTCAGACTTTGGAGGACATGTGAAGGGAATGTGTGATAGATTTTCAGGGGAATTGGGATGACCATATGCCGTTAGTTGAGTTTGCTTTGAGGCTCAACTAACAATTATCATTTGAGTATCGACATGGCTCCCTTTGAGGCTCTCTATGGTAGGATATGTAGGTCTTCTATAGGATGGTTTGAAGTGGGGAAAGTCGCTCTCCTAGGTCCAGAATTGGTGCATGAGACCATTGAGAAGATTCGAGTTATTAGAGAGAGGTTGAGGACGACCCAAAGTTAGAAACAGTCCTATGCCGATGTTAGGACTAGAGTTCTCGAATTTGATGTCCATGATCGAGTTTATTTGAAAATCTCGTCCATGAAGGGTGTTATGACGTTTGGAAAGAAGGGGAAATTTAATCCCTGATTTGTGGGTCCTTATGAGATATTGTAACACCCCGGAAACTAGTAGGCTAAACTAGATCTTAATAGGAGGGTTAGAGTCTTGAATTGTAACACCCCGGAAAACCTGTAAGTGAAACTAGAGACTCACGAGTGTGTTGTTCAGTTTGATGTGGGTTTTTAAGTTGTAAAATAAGTTCCCGAGTTTAGGTTGAAGGGTTTAGGGGTTAAACATCAAGGTACGACCCCCCAAGGACCAACCAAGGGTCCTTCAGGAGGACGCCAAAGTCTAACCCTAAAACAGCCCTAAAGTGCCCAAGTTCATGACCTACGGATGGGACCTACTGGGCGTAGGTCCATCCATGCACCATAGGTTTAGCTCATGGGTCAAGAGCTCACTTTAGGAGCTGAAGACACTGACCTATGAACCAGCAGCGCGACCCGTAGGTCCACTCACGATCCGTGAGTTGTGGGCATAGGTCATGGCCTGCAATGCTGTCAAGTCTCGGCCAAGGTAAGGAGTAGGTAAATAAATTCCTTTTAAATTATTTTTCACTAGGGGTCGTTTAATATGGATTTATTTCACCTATCTAAAGTATTTTATGTCATTAGACCCCTAATTAATTCATTATAACCCAAGACCCCATGTCAAATCCCAAATACTCTCCTAACCAAAAATCTTCTCTCTAGAAACCACCATTGGAGAAGGAGTCAAGGTTTGAAGCTCAAGATTTCATCTTTCTAACTCAATTTAGTGGAGTTTCTACAATCAAGGTATGGAAGTCTTCATCCTTTATTAAGTTTCATTCAAGGAGCCCTTTCAAAAGATGATTTCAAGTTTCCAAAATCCCCCCAAAACCTAGGGTTTCAATATATGTCATGGGTCTTCTTCCAAAACCCTTTAAATTGTTTAATTATGGTTTATTATGGTTGATTTTTATGAATTAAGATTGATTGATGGAGTATTGTTGTTCTATGATGGGAATTCCCCAAAAACCCATGAATCCCCAACTTTACTAAATTGACATTATGATGTGGGTATTGTTGTATATTGGCTCAATTAAGTGAATGATGGTTGTTCATGGTGTAATTACATGACTTTAGTATGATCAAACATGTCTCCTTGATTAACCTAAGAGTTTATGGTGAAATTGATATAGTCTAGTGTCATGCCATGAAAGAGGCAAATTGAGGGTTAGATGTGACCTTCTAAGGATGATCAACTTCTTTATGAATTGCCTTAGACTAGATGACCTAGATATGAATTGCTTAAGGGTAAAGCTTATAGACATGAATTGATTTGATTAGCGCTTATTTGAGGGATCATGGTTATGTTGTATTTAGATTGAGTTTATATGTCTCCTATATGACTATAATTAATCAAGAATGAGGCATGTGGTTAGGTTACCTTGAGAACTAGGTATACATGATGAACATGTGGCATTGCTTGAGAGTAAGTCTTGTAACATGAAGATGACTCCTAGGGCTTTAAGGGTAAAAGCTAAAATGAATAAACTGAGGATGTTAAGGCTTTAATAAAGAAGCTATTATGTATGTTGAGTTATATATGACCTTATTGTGAAAAGACTTCACCCACAGGACATATAATATGATCTCATGTGTTTGTGCATGAAATGAATGTTTTACTCGAGTCATGATTATATTCATGTCTAATATAGTGAATGCTAGATGTGTTGACTTAGCATGATCTATGATCCTTGAATGCAAGATATGAATAGTATGTATGCTTATGGTATTATGTGCATGTTTATGAACACTTTGAGAATGAAGTGTCTATGATGATAATGTTGTTGTTGTGTCATTGAGAGGAGAATGACACACACACCCACACCCTATGAATGAACATGACTATGATGTGACTAAGGTGTCGATTGAGTTATTGAATTATGGTATTCCCCTTATCTAATGTAGAAATCCTAGATGCTTGGTTTGAGTTGATTCATAGCCCTTGAAGGGCAAACTATGAGGGTTTGTACATGTTGATAAGAATTGTGTATCGACTCGTGATTCACTGAGAAGGTGAATTTCATATGACTGTTGTGTAATTTTGGTAGTTGGTGAAAGGTCATTCTCCCCTTACCCTTACATATGACTATGCATGAATTGTCTAGTACTATGATAATGTTGTTGTGTTGATTGAAAAGCTATTCTCATTAACACTATGAACATGATGTTAAAGGTTTATTCACATATTAATGATTCTAAGGTTGAAAGGCTATTCTCACCTAATAAATCTATGAGCTATATCATGATGTTTTATTGGATTGAGTGTTAAGTCACCCTTCCATAAACATGAACTTAAGTAAAGACTTAGCATGAACTTAAAGGGAATTATGCTTAGCACCGAGTGGATATGTAAATGAGATGGAAGCTTTTATGGCAGTTAGTGCGGCTTCCCAATGGGTTCCCTTTACACCAGTTAGTCCGGGTTCCCAAAACAGTTATCTCATGAGATGGAAACCTTTTACGTCAGTCAGTCCGGGTTTCTAGTAGCAATCTCCTTATCCCATAACTATGTGTCCACATAGGTTCTTAGCTAGTGAATCCACCTAAAAGCTAAACATATTAGTTCTACCTTAGGCAAGTAGGACACCTCTTTTCGGTGTGGGGCATGACACCGGATTCCATGTAGCTCACATGGTCTATGTCTGTGAAGGTTACTTCCCTACATGAACGAGAAAATTAACCATGACATGATCAACAACAAGAATATGGACTATCAACAAGTACATAGGTTATTTACTATGGTTCCTCAAGAGGTTCTACTTAGTGTGAATGGGGGTATGGGACTTCATTCATGCATTGCACAAGTAGGCTTTGAGAGTGGGCATGGTAGGTTTCCTTTATTGCATGATGATTATTAGTTAATGCAAGCTTTATTATGAATTATGAACATGAATATGAATATCAAAATGGACTACACTTATAACTTCTTAATGAGCTTTACTTAGTGTGATTGGGGGCGGGGGGGGGGGGGGTATGTGACTTCACTTATACATTATAGAAGTATACTATGATGAATTAAACATGATTTGTCTTATGAGGTACAGTCTCCAACTATTTCAAAGATGATGTTCAAAAGTGGAATTGCATGGTTTCAACCAAAATGTCCCTTTTTGCATGTTTTAAGGATTTTTATGCGTTGCTTCCATACTTAGTACATTTTGTGCTAATCCATATTTCTACATTTTCTATAAGTGTAGGATTTGGAGATACCGGATTCTACCCTCGTGGCTAGGACCTTAGTAGATCAAGAAGAAGAAGATTGGTGAGTCCTCATAGTATTCGAGGGCTTGACCATATGACCTTTTTGTCTTTCTTTTATGTTTTAGACTTATGTAAGGGCTATGTCCCTAAGATTGTATTCAAGAGTTTTAATCCAAGTATTTAAGATGGTTTGAGACATGGTGTTATAGACTCTCTTATTTTATAAAAGACTTCGATTGTAAAGAAAAGTTTTTAATTCCGCACTATTTTCCTATGTTCATGATATGCTATGAGGCTTCTCAGAGCCTTGTACGCTGTGTCAAATCTAGGGGGTAGCCATGGGTCTTGATAAACATGGTATCATAGTACAAGATTTTGGGATGGTTTTAGGGTGTCTCAAACCATGTCTAGTAAAGTCTAGTTCATAAATGTGAAGCGTGCAACATTTATGAATAGGAGGCTATCTAATCTTAAGAAAACTTCGCTTCTTCTTTCTCTAAGTCATGCCCTAGAGTTTAGCTTTATTAGGTCTTTCAACTAATGTGTGCCCTATGGTTTTCAGGATATGACTACTTCAAGGGCTTACGTTGAAAGGAATGAGGAAGACAATGAGGTGCAAGAGGTTCCTCCCTAAGCTCTAATTATCCCTATAGGGGACTATGTGTCTAATGAGAAGATTTGGTATGATTTTCAAATGTTGACTCTAGTCGGGATAGAGATTCTGCAATTCTATGGGTCAAAGATGGATGAAGATCTTCTAGAGTTAATAGATCAGGTCTCTACGGTGTTGAACTTTGTGGGAGTAACTCTGGTAGGGAAGGTGGATTTGGCCTTTTACCAATTGAAGGATGTTGCTCTAATGTGGTTTAGTCAATGGAAAGAAGAGAGGTCGGTAGAAGCAGGCCCCATGGAATGGGAAAAATTTAACAATGGGTTCCTTGATAGGTTTTGCCCTTTAGAGATGAGAGAGGCTAAGATACTTGAGTTTATTAACCTTCATCAAGGTAGGATGAGTGTTAAGGAGTATGCTCGGGTGTTCACTAGGTTGTCGAGATATTCTCCATCCAAAGTGGATTGCTCAAGTTCACTAGGACGGTTTGATGCAATATTAGAACTCTGACGCTTTTAAGAAAATATCAACAATCAACTCAAAGAATAGAATGCCATCTAATAACGGAGAAGGTCATCCTTACATACTGGAGGATCAATTGCCTTTACTGAGTATAGAAGAAGACATGTAAGTTATTCTTTATTTTTGTTTAGTATTAATTAATATTAGTCTTATGTTATTCTATGATTTATATTGAAAATTAACAATATCTTTAATGGTTGTAGAAGGAACTAACTCGAAAAGAGGTTCGAAACGATGAATTATTTCTAAAGACTCACAAAATCAAAAATGAAAAGAAGTGGATCTATGGAAAGTTAGAATGGATGTGGGTATGTTTTTATATCATTTCGTCAGAGATATTTATTCTGAAAGTTATTTTTGTTTAAATTTAAATCCATGTGAATTGTTTTCTAAGAAGAAACAAGAAATTGTTCTTTTACTGATAATTTTTCTTTTTCTTTAATTCTTGGGCATAACGCCAGGAGAGTGATTTCACATTTGGAAGAACTTTAAGTATATTTGGTTGTTAGGTTTGGTGTTAGGTGCACTTGTTTGAGGGTGCACTTAGTACCCATCAATACAATTGTTCATGTAGGAGAAAGTAGGTGCTTCACAACTTATACATCACTAGAGCATTATTTCATACATTGGTCTATTTCGCTATTTCTGGTACCTCTTATACATTTACTGGTCGTCCATGAATTATCTTCGGTGAGTTATAGGTTAAAGGCATACCAGTGGTGGAAGTATATTTCGACATGAACATGTTGTTCCAAACTTCTTCCCATCTGTATATATCTTATTGAACTCATTGTATTATGTTTCTGCATGACTCTCATTCCACCTTAAGGTTTGAATAAGGAACTTATATGGTTTCAATAGAGTATTTAGGAAAGATGTTCTTGTATTAGTTCAATACTAGCAGACAATCATTCCAAGAACCCATCAAGCTTTTATAAAATTGAAGTATCTCTTTCTCAATTTCATCATGTTTTAGGAGCTGTCTACTATCAGGACTGGTTAAAATAGAAATATAATCCATGTTGGCTCTAGTTTTTACACAGATAATGATCTACTTATTGTTGTTGTATCCTGCTACTTCGAGCCAGTGGGCCTTAGATTTCTGTTTCAACAACTTCTCCTGGAGATAAGACCATTTTTATGTTCAACTACAACTTCTTTTTCTATGTCAAATACAGTGTTGGATACACTAGTCCCCACATGCTGAGTGATATGTTTTTGGATGGATTCTAACTTCTCTCTTGCATCAGCGACTCTATTATTCAAGCTCCCCATTTCCTATGTCAATAACCTCTACAAAGGTACTTAACACAACTTCATTTTTTGCAATACATATCTCCTCCATTTATATTTTGTTTCCAAATGGACGTAACAATATTTGAAAAGCTCTCATGTTTAGTCAGTATATTCAGAAATCTGAAAGGTTTGTGGGGTCCACTATTTGCACTGTAATGCTCAATAAGAATAGACGAGTGATCAGAAATATTATTTTTCTTGAATTGAGCTGTTAGAGTTCTGTGTTATATATCATCCAGGAATCATTACAAAGAGCACTATCAATTCTACTCCATATGTCACAATTTGTCCAAGTATACCTTCTTCCAATATATTTCATATCTGTAAGATTTAATGCATTAATTACCTGTTGAAAGTCTTTTGATTTAGATTCACTTACTTGTTGGCCCCTCATTCATTCCAAATCTAGTAGGGGATAATAGAAATCTCCACAATAGCACCAAGGTTCAGTGATGATAGAACCTATTCTAAATAATACTTGCCATAAGTTTCTCCTTTCCTTTCTACAATTTTTGGCATAGATCACTATTAGCAGACAATAAAAATTGGAACACTTACTTGCTACCTTTATATGCGTAAAATGATCATGTACTTCTTCAATCAGAATAGTCATTTAACGAGGCATCCATAAAATCCAGATTCAGGGGAAGTGAACACGACTTCATCTCTATCATTTTGGTTTTGGAATTTCACTATGTAGCAGCCTGCATTGTGGTAACATAACTCAGGTACAGAAACAAAATTGTAGTACCCATCAATATAATTGTTCATGTAGGATAAAGTAGGTACTTCACAACCTATACATCACTAGAACATTATTTCATACATTGGTCTATTTTGCTATTTCTGGTACCTCTTATACATTTACTAGTCGTCCATGAATTATCTTCGGTGGGTTATAGGTTAAAGGC
>JAJOOE010000590.1:0-41870 GCA_036250405.1 Solanum raphanifolium | reverse complement strand
ATCAACACTATTTTATTACATATATAATAGAGTGTTACAATCTCTACGAGCCCCCTAATTCTTTTTTTGAATATATAATTTAAGAGTTTTGAACTTGAGGTAAGTTGATAGTAAAATTCAGATTGAGGTAATAATAATACATGGGAAAATATCAACAATCAACACTATTTTATTACATATATAATAGAGTGTTACAATCTCTACGAGCCCCCTAATTCTTTTTTTGAATATATAATTTAAGAGTTTTGAACTTGAGGTAAGTTGATAGTAAAATTCAGATTGAGGTAATAATAATACATGGGAAAATATCAACAATCAACACTATTTTATTACATATATAATAGAGTGTTACAATCTCTACGAGCCCCCTAATTCTTTTTTTGAATATATAATTTAAGAGTTTTGAACTTGAGGTAAGTTGATAGTAAAATTCAGATTGAGGTAATAATAATACATGGGAAAATATCAACAATCAACACTATTTTATTACATATATAATAGAGTGTTACAATCTCTACGAGCCCCCTAATTCTTTTTTTGAATATATAATTTAAGAGTTTTGAACTTGAGGTAAGTTGATAGTAAAATTCAGATTGAGGTAATAATAATACATGGGAAAATATCAACAATCAACACTATTTTATTACATATATAATAGAGTGTTACAATCTCTACGAGCCCCCTAATTCTTTTTTTGAATATATAATTTAAGAGTTTTGAACTTGATCTCGATTCTTGTGGTCTTGCTCTAAACTTGTATTTGAATTCCAGGTCTTTTGAGTTTGATCTTGACTTATAATTGAATTCAAGTTTTTTACTTCAGCTACATCAATCACTGAAACAACACTGCCATCTTGTGGTTGATTCATATAGGACATAAATTGAATTTCACCTCCTCATTGTTCAGTCAAATTTTGAGTTCACCACTTTTGATGTCTACAAGCGCTTTGCTTGTGGCCAAAAATGGTCTTTCCAAAATTATGAGAACTTCGAAATCCATATCGCAATCTAAATTAACAAATTTTACTGGAAAGATGAAACTTTCCATTCTTACCAGCACGTCACACAAAATACCTACTTATCTCTTATCGATCAATCATCAATAATATGCATAGTACTTGGTTTGGGATTAGTTATCAACAATATGCATAGTACTTGGTTTGGGATCAGTCATCAACAATATGCATAGTACTTGGTTTGGGGGATTCCAAGCCCAAATGTTTATAAATGGCTGGTGACATAAGGTTGATGTTGGGCCCCAAATCACATAGCACCTTGGCAATATTAAATTCACCAATAGTACAAATAATAGTGAACGTGACCGGATCTTCGTTCTTCTAAACTAAGGACCTTAGCACTACAATGATGTAGATCATCAACCATGTCAAAGTTGACTATCCTCTTCTTTGTAACAAAGTCTTTCACGAACTTTACATAATTTGGCATCTGCTCTAAGGCCTCATCAAACCGAATATTTACTAAAAGTTGCTTAAGCATAGAGATAAATTTCATAAACTTACTATCCTCAACCTTCTTTTACAACATCTGCAAAAAATAGAAGCGATGGTTTAGGAATTGGTGTTAGAGGTTACACAAACTCTATTTCTGGTCTATCTAAGCTCTTTGCTCCTTCAACCTCGTTTGATATGACCTCCATCCTTTTCGACTTTCCAAAATCAACAAAAACCTATTGCGCAACCTCATTATCAGCCCCAGCTCTAGGTTCAGAATTAACATCATTTTTGTAATGACCCTCCAGGTCATTTTCTTAGTTTTTCGATCTTTTCAGCGTTTAGAGATTTTCTATAGCGATCCCAAGTCATTTATGACTTGTTGAGACTGGCAGTTTGGTCGCTAGGTCATGCATTTGGATTTGTGCAAGTTTGCGTGTTTTGGAACCTTTGAGACTTGGACGGTTGACTTCAGTTAAAATTTTAGGAAGACGACTTTAGAATGCAATTCTGACGGTTTCATCAGCTCTGAAAGGGTTATTTTAAGCTAGGGGCATGGTTGGTTCAGGTCACGAGACTTCTAATAAGTCTGTGTCGTTTGGCATTTTAACTTGGAAGCTTAAGCCAAGGTTTGACTTTGGTCAACATTTTTGGTAAACGTGCTCGGATGAGAATTATGTCAGCGCAATTAGCTCCAGATTGTCAAGTTTTGCGTATAATGACCTTTCGTGCGGTTCCCTAGGCTTTCAATCTCATTTTGAGCCTTCTTATGGTTTTTAGCTTAAAATGAAACTTGGTGGTAGGACCCATGTTTCATCGAGACGGCCTCAGATGGAAGTTTAGATGGTTCAGTTGAGTCTGGAATGCCAAATTCGATAGGGTAGCATATTTCATTTGTATGCACGGGGTTCCAAATGAATCTCGGGCACCCCGTTGGAGAATTTGAGGTCTAAGCATATCAGCTGATATGGGTGTTGCTGGTGCAGCCATGTGAGGCCTTCGCGATTACGTGCCTAGGGTCACGTTCACCAAGGCTTGCTACCCAGACCCCGTGTTCAATGAGCCTAGGGTTGCGTTCGTGATGCCTTGGCAGTCGACCACATTCGCAGGATGCTAGTGCGTTCGTGAAGCCCTGAGGGTCGACGGGCCGAATTTGCGATGGTCAAGTCACTCGTCTTTTAAATTAATAATAGTGACACGAATCAACCTAAATTTCAATCTTCAAATGGCGATAACTCGCGTGTGGGAGCTCTGTTTGAGGTGATTCAAAGTCGTGGGCGTCCAAAATCTTCGTGACTTCATGAGTCTATAAAAGAAAATTATTGAATTCTCTGAATTTGAGGTAAAATATTGATTATGTGGGATTCATCATCTCTTTAATGAGGTTTTTGTTGCTTGCATGTGTTTGGGCTAATTTAGACACATAATTGGCTCCTATTTCGGGACACAAGCTTGGTTAGTCGATTAGTACCTTTTGATGGAGTCAATCTCAAGAGTATCAATGCGGGTCCCACATTCTCGTTTTGACTCGAATTTTGGTTTGTTTCTAGTTGTTGCGATGTTAGTGTCAAAAGGTCCATAATGGTATTTTGATGATAATTTGATAGTTTGGCGGTTTTTGGAGGCATTCTGGGGGCAGATAGCTCGTGTGTGGTGGATTTGGAGCGCTCGTGATCAACGTTAAGGTAGGCTTCAGTCAATTTTCTTAATTGAGCGTCTTAGATTATTCCTAGTATAGATTTCATGTAATTTTGGATGGAATTTGCTGGGTGTCTTGCCTTGCTTCTGTTATTCTATCTAATGTAGATTCTCTAAGAGCCTTGGGCTTAATGTGAGTGTTTGGATCTTTATTTAGGTTGGTAGCCTTGATTGTGGTGTAGATGTTCTTGGTTACCCTTCTAAGATTGGTGTTTTGTAGCCTTAGACTAGGTGTAACCTTAGATGCTTTAGATTGTGTTCTACTGTCTTCATAGTTTAGATTTGCTCCCTGTAGAGCTTGTATTAGGTTGTTCTCCTTTAGTTGGTGCTTGTGACCTTGGTGGCTCGTCGTATTCATGGGTCGGTCCTAGCTATGCTCAATCAGGGAATAGGGAGGTATGATTGGGGTAGAGTGTCATCCCTTGAGTTGGTTCCCTTTTTTATTGTTTTGAGACCTCTTCTTTGGTCCCTTAGCTTTTTGTTCAGTGGCAGACCTACGGTACCGTTACCTAAGCTTGGTTATATTGTTGGGCTCGAGGTCATATGCGAGAAATAGTTGGACCCCAGATAGTACTATTCCCTTTTAGCGTGTTTTGGTTAGTTGTATGGTTATTTGACTTGAGTGCCTTGTTTGAATACTATTGATGGCATACATTGCATTGTTTGTTCATTCTCACAAATTTCGTGGTACGACCTCGGTTCATTGGCGTATTTATCATTCTTGATGAAATACTATTTTACTCGACTTTTATCCTAAGCTGGTTTTAATGGTAGTCGTACTACCTGGATGACTTGATTTACTAATGTTTGAGTTTATGAGGCATTGGGGACGTGCTCCTTTTCCATATGAGATCTTAGAGGCATCTAGGATTTACTTAGTTTTTACTTGACTAGATGACGCTTCGACACATTTTCTTGCATGATTCTGGCTATTTTGAGATTCTCTTTGGAGTCTACACGCCTCAGGTCATTCTTACTAGCTAGGCATCTTACTCCCTAATGAGTGGAATGTATGGATAGGTGGCCTTGATATATTCAGATCCTTTCAGAGTTAACACGACTTGATTTACTCTTACTAGCTGGGCTGAGAGTGGACTGACTGGCTGGGCGACCTGGAATGATTTGTCACTCTTACTAGCTGGGGTGAGAGTTGACTGTGGTCATGGTTACTTGGGCTGGGAGTTCGAGTTTCATGGCACCTCTCTGGATGGTCCTATTACATCCTCTGCACTCATATGCATTGCCTATCACCAATATACTTATTTGTTGATTGTATCATCTGGTTTATGGGGGCCGGTTGGGTTATGTTTGTTGTTTGTACCTTCCGGGCTTATGAGGGTCCGGCTAGGTTATTGTTTTACTATATTATGTTCTCTGTTATCTTTCTTTGTTAGTTGATAGGTTTGACTTTAGAATTGTGGTTGTGGATCTTGGTGGCCCTGGTTGGTTGACTTTGTTTCTTAGTTGCTTATGAGTAGGTTGTTGGCTTGACTCAGCTTTTTACCCCTTGTACCTTGTCTATATTCTATTCTGCATGTTTACTTTAGCATCCCCTATTTAGTTATTTGTGATATGTTTTTCTTGTTACTTGTTGTTTATGCTTGTGTTATCTTTGAGCTTAGTCGGTCGATGCCTACTAAGTACCATTTTTGGTATTCATACTACACTTTTGCTCCCTACAAATTCTAGTTTGAGTTATCATCGTTGCTTTGGATTCGTGTGGTGAGTGGTAGATTTGCACTCATTTGAGGCCTATTTAGCTCAATATTTAGTGTCCTCAATGCCTAATTATGTCATATTCTAATTATATTATGATGATTTGCAGCTATGAAGGCTAATAGACAAGGCAAGGATGAATGTTTGATAGAATTGACAAAAATGTAAAAAAAGTGCAAACTATACAATGATGATCTCCAAACAAGAAAGGTGGATTGCCTAGTGAGCATGAACTCACCCAAAGTGATAGTGCACAACACTTGTGTTTATCGAGACAAGTCGTCGAACTCCAAAAGAAAAGATGATTCGCTGAATGAGAAGGATGATCTTGTTGACCATCGCTGAAAGTGACAGTGCAAGGAGAAAAATTGAAGGCTCGAAAGGAAAACTAAGGTGGTACTTGGCGATAGCCCGAATGTGAAAGACAGACTCAAACGAGCTCGCTGACTGATGTTAAAAAATTTGAAGCCTAGATCAAGACAAGGCAAGATGAAACATAATCGGCGATTCGCCGAACGAACTCGGCGAGCCCGACTAACTTTGTTCAAAGGGTAGTGTGTTGAGTTTTGGGCCAAATTTTGGGAAGCTATAAATAGCCCAAAGGAGAGAGAAAAAGAGAGAGCTTAGAAAGCAAAAAAGAAAGTTTCAGATTGAGAGTTGAAAATTATGAAGGAACTTGTGAATATTCTAGAGAGAGAAACACTTTCTAGTTTTTTGGGTTTTTCAACTTTGCAGTTGAAATTGACAAATTGAATGTAACACCCCAGAATTTTTTTGAGCTAAGACTCGAACCATCTTTCATTGTGAGTAGGATTTTACCGAGGAATTTAAAATTTTCTTAAGTGTTAAGGTCACTAGATGTATTACTGTAACATCCCACCTTAGAAAGAACTAGAATTAGAAATAAATTATTTTTGGAAAGAGTAAATTTAGAGATTTTGGCAAGTTATGCTAAGTATGAGTTTTGGGTCAACTTCAAACGACCATAACTTTCATTACAAGATGCGTTAAGTGGCTCATAACATATCAAATGAAAGGTCTTGGAATCCTCTTTTCAACGCTATCGAGTTTCCTAATTTTCCAGCTCGTATGAGAGAGAGATATGCCCGTTTGAAGTCAGGTTGTCCAGTTAAGGAAAGTTACCCAAAAATACGAAGGGTATTTTGGTCTTTTCCTTACCCAATCAGCTTAAAACAAATTTTAGTAATATTTTGGGGACAAGTCTGATTTGGGTCAGTTTTCATAAATCCAAATACGCTTAGGGTTTTAGAAGAGAGTTCATTCAAGTCATTCCTAAGTTCTTCTAAAGTTTTGGCTCAACTTCAAACGACCATAAATTTTAGCATAGTATGAGCTAGGAGACCCATAAGATATCAAATGAAAGGACTTGAAATCCTCTTTCCAACGCCACTGAGTTTGCTAATTTTCAAGCTCGTATGAGGGAGATATGTCCATTTGAAGTTGGGTTATCCAAATAAGGAAAGTTACCAGAAAATATGAGGGGTATTTTGTTCCTTTCCTTACCCAATCAGATTTACACATTTTTAGTAAGGTTTTAGGAGTCTAAACTGATTAGAATCATTTTAGTTATTCCTAAAACACGCTTAGGGTTTTTAAAGTAGTTCAAGAAGAGGAAAAGAGGAGAAAAGGAAGAGCGTTCAAGATTTTTGTGATTCTTCGAGGGATTTCGCCAAGGATTTTATCCTAAGAGGTATGTAAGCTTCCATAGTATTGGGTTTGTTCACCCACACACTAATCATGAGTTTCTTTTACGAATTTCATCCATGAGATTGATTATATTGATAATCTTGTTGAGTTCTTGAAGTTTTGTGCTTCGTTTTTGATAATGAAGTTCTTGAGGTGAGAGTTGCGAATGAGTGTTGTTCTTAGTGGATTTTTGGTGTAGAATTATCTATAATTAGGTTGGGTTTAAGGATCCAAAAGAGTCTGGAGGAAATTATTCGAGTTTAGATGAGGTAGGGCTGGAAATTTTTTTGAAGAAAAGTTCGTCGGATTCGTCTGGAATGTGGCTGGGGCGGCGCACCCCTGTAGTGCCTGAGGGGCTGGCGCATTGCACCTGCAATACGCCCCAGACCATCCTCAATCGCATGAGGGCTGGCGCAGTGCACCACTGCTGTGCCAGGGATGTCAAGTCCTTTTCACCTCCGTTCTTCGTTCCGTACCCGATCTTTCAAAACATGTCTTCGCTCTCTTAGTGATTTTTACTATCCAAACTACATCCAATCATCAAGAAATCCTATATATCAAGTCATGATCCCTGAATTCATAATTCAAATTCAAGGAAGAGTCAAGAGTAGAGGTCAAGAAAATCTTTGAGTTATATTGTGAATCCTTCGAGATCAACTATCGATTTGAGTAAAGTTTGAGAAAGTCCTTTTGAGTCTTTTCGAGAAGTCTTCTACAATATCTTTGAAATTGTTTCAAGACTCGAGTAAGTGATTATGAGAATGAGGAGAATATATCCATGATTCAACATTATCATTGAGATCCTTGAGTCAAGTCGTTCATGCCCATAATTTCGTGTGAACTCCGTAACTTGATTTTCTTTGAGAGGAGTAGTATCTTCAAGTTCTAAGTCTTGAGTATTGAGTTCCTAATCATTTTGGGATTATATTCCTAATCATGGGACTACTACATGTTACTGATGAAGGTCCTTGATTTGAGTAGTTCATGCCCATAATTCCGTATGAACCATATTAGTCGAGCAGTTTTGAGATGAAGAGTATTATTGAGTCCTTAAGTTGAGTAGCTCATGTCCATAATTCCGCATGAAACCTCTGAGTTGAGCATTCTTAAGATGAGTAGTATAATTGAGTCCTTAAGTTCTGAAGTTGTCTAGTTTCGAGTATTGAGTTCTATGTATGGTTATTGAAAACCTTGAATTGAGTAGTTCACACCTATAATTCGGCATCAACCCTATTTTAAGAAGTCTTTTGCAAATCTTTTTAAATTTGTTTTAAGACTTGAGCATATGAGTTGAGGAAGAGTAGAGTTGAGTTTATTTTCTTTAAAATGATATATGGGAACTAAGTAATCCCAAGAGTAAATGTTTTTACATTTAAGCAGAGAGGAAACACCGATTTCCAAAAGAATTTTCATGAGTAGTTCTGAGTACCATCTCTTTTAAGAGAAAGAGTTTTCAAGTATAAATATAAGGGGACTATGTATTCCAGATGTTTGCGTAATCAAGACACAACTTCCATTTCGAGTGTCTACGATCGTACAATAGTAATATAACCCAACTGAATGGGTTGGGGTCGAGTCCCAAGGGAGCGGTTCCTGAAAATTAATGGTTAAGCGCAAAAAATGCTAAAGTTAACCATAGCGAAAAACATTATCGAGTATAAACATACTAAATTTAAAAGGGATGACGCAAGCGTCAATTATCAATAGGGGTTTGTAGTCAAGTAACAACTAAAAAACAGTAAAAATATAAGAAAATAAGATAGAGAGACGGGATTCTTAGGATGTGATAGTAATGCGGGATAGACTAAATTATCGGGTACATGCTTTTGATAGTAAATTGTTGAGTATTTGTGACTAGGCTAGCCTATAGTGGGGGTAAATTCTCTCTCGAGCAACTTACCCCGAATCAACTCGGTTTCTCTCGAACACCGAGTAGCAGCATTAAGCACAACCTCTGCCTTAGCCCATTCACTCTCTCGAGTTGAATGTGGGGGGAAAAGGACTAGGGTTCACTCTCTTGAGCTGAACCCATGTCGACACAATACCACCGGCTATCAATTTAGTAGTCTTAGTTTTACGACCTCTCTCTCGAGCAAGCCGAAAACACTAAGATGAAATCGTATTTGCAATTACAACTCCATTAAGTTCATACACAACTATGAAACGAAATCACATTTAAACAACAAATAAACCATCAACAAGCAAGACCCAACAGAAAATCTAACCCATATTCACAAAATCACACTCCAAGAATTGGGGTTTTAGCTAGACATGAAAAACAGATAAAAATCGCTACCAAAATGTGTTACCATCAAATGGGTACGATAAATAAAGTCTTTAAACACGTCAAGGATGAAGATTCTTGAAGACCCACTTCCAATTTCTTGGAGTTGAAACCCTTTGAATCCTCAAGGCTCAAGAACAATGTCTCCAAAAATGTAAAAATTGTTCTATTCTAAAACTTAGTTCTCCAACAGCTTAATACTAAGCTACAGATTTAAGTGGGTATTTATAGCTATGAAAAAGTGTGTTGCGAAGGATCCACTCGGCGCAGTTAGTCGGGATCGCCGAACTACTCGGCGATCCGCCCTTTGGTCTGGTACCTCACATTTTAGCTTTAGCCTTCAGCATCTTCGCATTCTGAATCATTGGGCGATATGGTGATGCTTCGCGGAACTGTTCAGCGATTTGCTGACTGCTCTCTTACCTCGTAAACTTGACCTTTTTCTTCAGAGTTAAGCACACTGGAACATTAGGCGAGGTTGTAGGCCTTTCGGCGACACGCCTAATGGATTAGGCGATCGTCAGGCCATCTTTCCTTCCTTCTTTCAGCCACTTTGTTCCTTTTTGCTCAATAGCGTCCATGCTTTGTCTCTCAACTCAAAGACTTGAAACTTAAGGATTTTCATCAGATATAGATACAAAATATGCATTTGAGGACACTAATTATATCAAAATATTGCCCTAAATGTGTCCAAATTGTGGACTCATCAACACCCACAACTTAAACTTTTGCTTGTCCTCAAGTAAACTAGAGTTCAGCTGTTAAAAAAGGGTGTCTTAAACAGTGCTACACAAGAATCAATCATGAATGTGCACAACAAGACTCACTTTATTCATACAAAGATCAATTGTGCACTCAAAGATTCAAGTTGTGACTCACCATTATCAAAGAATCTCATGCTCACAATACTTGCTTAAAATGCAATTTCAAGCTCAACAAAAGTGTTCAAATGCCCTCACACAAAGAAAGATTACATATTCACACAAATGCAACACTCACACTAAAAAAGAGGAACATAATGCATAATTTTACCCATAGGTTTACCCGTATTTTCCAATCGACATTTGTTTCAGCTCACTCATGATCAAAAAGGTCTTTTCAAGGCTTGTAATGGGGCTGAGTGCAAAGGTTTGGTCATTTAGGCTCAGTGACTTTCATCCTCATAAAATGTGGTGCTCATAACACTTCTTTTTCTCTTCCTTCATCATTTTCTTTAGTGCTCATAAGTCATCCTATTAGTCACTTCTCATGGATTGTTTGAGAACCCCATTTCTTTTGTACTTTTCAACTTTATTCTACAACCTTTCTTTTTCATTCTTCTTTTTTTTTTATATGGAGGGGTTCCATTTTTCTCAACACCATGGGTTAAAGGAGACTTTCCTTACACTTCTTGACTTTCCCTTTTATTTTCACCACACCCCCAACTTAGGCTTTTGGCCTAAGTTTGCTATTCAATCAATCACGATTCATGAGGATTAAGGGTAATGGGTCAAGAAAGGTCATGCTGTCATTAAGTTTCTTCCAAAGAAAGGTAAGGTTCAAGGGATGTCCAAAAGAGGTTCACACACTCACAAAGGTAGGCCACAAAAGAGGTATATGTCAAATTGGCTCACACTCTTCGAAGTTGCCTAAGATCATATCAAAAGATAGCCTTACTTAGTCGACCGGACCAATGGGGAAAATTCTAGGTGTTGTCATGCATGGTTCATAGTAAGCTCATCATACAAGGCATCAACACTAAAGTCAAACAAGACTTCACACTTTCGCTAGTGTGCAACAATCATCACAAGGGACTCGATTTAATAATTGGCTAGTCACAACAAGAAGCAAAGAGTTCACATATTGTCTATACAACTTCACTTGGCCTCATCGTAGCTGTACATTCATGTTTGTTCGATTAAGAACACTATTCAAGTCATCGGTATTGATCGGAACCGATACTCAAATTTGTGAAAGAACAGCCACATTCAACACAAAAGGGGTGGCAAAATTTTTGGAAGGGTCAAAATCATTTTGCAATATAAAATACAAAGCGACAAACTTAAACATCCACAAAAATGCAGTATTAACACAATTATAAATTTCAACCCAAATATATAAACAAAACAAATATGCACAAAGGTGGCCTCACCCCACCACAAACAAAAACCATTTGTCCTCAAATGCGAATAAAAGTATCCAAAAGTAAAAGTAAGTAAGACAGAGAGGGAGGTAAAGAAAGGATCATGTCTATGCAGTCTCTCCATCTGTCTGGGCCTCAGTGCCCAGTGTGGTACTCCGAATATAGGCATCAGTGCCCGGATTAACCTCAGGAGGAATAGTTGTGCCAGATCCACTAGGAGTTGTTGTGGATGTCTCAGTCGGCGATGTTTGGATCACCGGCTACACAACCCGTCTCCACAAGATCTGGCAAATCTCTAAATATGCTCTTCTCTCATCTCTCTCTCATCTGATCATCATGTACCGCTATCTGCTCTTCGTCGGTCTCTGCATCTGACTCTTCATTTACTGTGCCATCCCTCTGTACTGCTCTAGTCGTAGCTGGAGGAATCCCTAAGGTCTCAGGAGCATCCTCGTCATCTGCACCTTGAATTAATGAAGTGAAGTTGTCAGACTTCAAATAGTTTACGTTCTTCCTCAAATCTGCTATATCGACTTTCAAAGCCGAAACCTCGTATGTCTTCCCCTGTTTGCTTTCACAAGCAGTGACTCTAGTAGCTAGATCATCAACAGAGACTCTAAGGGGGGTCAGTGCCGCCAAGATAGCACTCTCAATCATCTCTGGGATAGATCTCTCCAATCGAGTCACCCTCACATCCGCTGAATAGGCCAGATTCCCCATTTTCAGGATCATGGCCTCAGTAATCCTAGCAGGCTGGGAGGAGAAGGAAGCCCCTGGGACCTATGGAGAAGAGGAAGGAGCGGGTGTACCTGAGGCATAGGCGAAGATGCCTCTGTTGGTAACGAGTCAACGTCCACATTCGGAGAAATATCTGCCGAAACTACTCTCCTCCCGTCAGCCTCTTCTTGTATGTACTCGGCCTCAATATGCTGGATGTCAGTGGAGGATGAATGGGTGACCTCAATATCCCTCGTAGTAGCTAGAGGTACTCCAGCACACCGGCACAACTCAGTGATCAGGACTGGGAATGGCAGAGAAGTCTGCTTTTGTTTGGCTCTCACGGCCATCTCTTGTGAAATCAGCAGTCCCAGATCGATGCGTCTCCTAGACATGATAGAGCCAAGGCAAGCTGCTTTCAGATGGCGCAAAATGGACTCGTTCTAGATAGCATTTTGGTGTTGCTGATAAAGCCAAACCAGAACCTAGCAGCAATGCTCAGGTCCCTCTTCTCAATAGGAGCTCCTGCATCCATCCACCCCGGGGTGGTGTCAGAAATCAGAGGAGCCAACCAAACTATCAAGTCATCTAGGGACTGAGTAATAGGTAACCCCTCGTAAGGAAATGCAGAGTGCAGTGGTCTATTCAAAAGAGTGTTAATATATTCACTGCCGCAAACAACTTATTTGCCTCTGACCATGACCGACTTCATCGATCTGAATTCGCTTGCCTTCTTCTTGCTTTTGGGCACCAACTCCCCATAAGTAGTATAGAATTCCCGGACCCAGGAAGGAATGTATGGGCCTCGGGGCCTGGTGAACTGCTCAAACTCATGGTAGTGGATGGTGTTCCTGACACCGGGGTACTTTCCCTCCAAGCCCTCTGTAGATAACAACGTCTCCTCTAGGATGGTCCATACTCCATCACCTTTCAATATGTTCAGCAGTCGAAGTGGAGGAGTGATAGGGAGTGTAGGGGTCAATAGAGGTGCCTGAGCTGGGACTGAACTTGTTTCAGGAGGGGTGGCAGCTGAGGGAACTCTGGTGGGTAAGGATTGAGAACTAGCCTGGTGTCTATTCCTTCGGTGAATCAGAAGGTCCTCATCTTTCGGTTCAGAAAAATCAGCCCGGGTGTCAGTAGCTACTTTCCTAGTCGACGATCCAGTCGACGAGTTGCCGACCCTCTTTGGCGAACTAGATTGGCCTCGCCAAAGGGAATGTCTAAAAAATTATAGCAAGTCGGCGATGGGAAGGCTCTTTCGGCGATCAAAGGTTTGTCCGCTGAAAGTTACTGTGCAGTAAAGGTTCAGGTGTGCAGACAAAGGGAGATCAAGAATACTTTCGGCGACCTCAAGCTTCTCGCTGAAAGTTACAGAATCAAACAACACATATAGCCTGAAATTTAAGGCGATAAGGGGTGATTTGGTGAACCGCCGAGTGGTTCGGCGAGCTCTACCCAACTCGCCAAATGACCCAACGTGCCTATTTTCAATCCACTTTCTCGAATTCAACCCCCCAACCCTCGAAAACAAAATCAAAACATGCAATAGCTAAATTAGGCTCAGACCCATAGCACCCATCACCCCAGAATACTCAGCCTTCTTCCGGTTTTGCCAAATTTGGCCATTGGACGACAATTGCCCTTAAGAAGGGTGTCACCTTTTCTTATCATTGAGCAATATATGTCATTTAGCGCAAGCACGGGTTACTTAGACTTCACCTAATCAATCTAAACAGCATGTAAGCACAACCCAATAAAATTTCAATTATTTAAAAACACACAAATTACGTGTATTCGATGATCAAAGCAATACGGGTAATTTTTTTAAATTAAAATTGGCATTAAGACAATCTATTCCTATCAGAGAGCCCTAGCACACATCACTAAGATACAATCAGTGTAAATGAGTACAAAAACTTCAAAGGTAAACTCGGGGTTCGAAAACCAACCTTAGATGCCGATTAAAATAGGATTGAAATGCTAGGCGGCAAAGAAATCCTAGTTCCGAGCACCAATCAACAACCAAAATACTAATGAAAAGCAAGAATATTGAGAATACTAACTTGGTGTGAGTTTGTGAAGTTTAAAAATGAGGGAAAGTGAAGACTTTGAAACTTTTAAAACCTTTGGCCATATATAACCGTCCAATTCGCGACCATTCAGCGACATTAGTCGCGTCCGCCGATCCACTTGGTGAAGTGCCAAATGGTCACTTACCCCGCCGATTTCTACAAGACCCGCATTTTCTTTGGGGTTAAGACGGTGGTCTTAATTATGGTCGCCGACTCGCCGAACTACTCTTGAGATCGCTGAGTTTTACAGGCTCTGAGTTGAATTGTGTTAAGCCGTACGGCGAATCAAGTCAGGCATGTCGACCTTTTCACTGATACGCCGACTGGACCATTTGCTTGCCAATTTGCATTTTCCAAACAATTTTCGCATTTAAACCTGCACAACCATCACACCATTATATACAAAAACAAAACTAAAGCATTAAACAGTTTTGGGTTGCCTCCCAAACAGTGCCTTAGTTAACGTCGTGGCACGACGCAAGTCAACACTCAAACCTCATGTTTGGGGTTAGCCATAGTATCACTAGGCAACCCCCTGTTTTGCTGCGAGTTGAGAAGGGTCAACGCATAACCAGCGGCGGAGCCACCCTATCTTTAGGGGGTTCATCCGAACCCCCTTCGGTGGAAAATTATATTATTTTTACATGGTTAAAATATTTTTTTATGTATATATAGTAGATGTTGAACCCCCTTAGGCTACTTAGTGTGTCTATTTCTTCAGATTTTGGATCCCCTAATTAAAAATTCTGGCTTCGCCACTGCGCATGACCCATAAGGTTCTCGACTAGCTGGACAAATTTGGAATGAGAACCAATCATTTGCTTCATCACTTTGATGCTCTCCTTCATTTCTTCCAGTTCTCTATCCTGCCCAGTCACCTTGTGAAGAATGATTGAGAGCATTCCCTCAATGCGTTTAACCTCATTGTCCTTTGGCCTTCTTCGCTCATGAGGAGGGATGTATTTATCCTTGTTTTTGCATTGGACTTCGATCACCACCATATTTTTGGTCAAATCATCCATCTGAGTCATTAGTGTGGCCAACATGAAGTCTTTTTCTACTTCTTGGTTCGTTTCAGCCATTTAATCAAGCAATTGAGCTACTATTACATATGGTTGTTTTGCAACTCCTTCCGGAATGAGTTGGTCGACCAATACCTTGTTTCCGGGACCAAGACTTCTGTAGAAATAGTTGAGGAGAGCTACGTTGGGAATTTCATGAGTTGGGCATTGAATTATCAATTCTTTAAATCTTGCCCATGACTTATGGATCTGTTCACTTTCCAATTGCTTGAAGGTTAGGATGCGATCCCAGAACATCATTACTTCTAATGGAGGAAACTTCATTAGCTCGCAAGTATTGCTCGATATACTCACCTCCCCTGCTTTAAAGTACCAACAAGCAAAACAAAACTAAAAATTAGGTAAGTAAACTACGATTAACAAATACAAAATTCGTCGTAACCAAGAATTTTCATGTAATACCACTCCCCAGCAGCGGCACCAATTTGATGTTTGCGTAATCAAGGCACAACTTCCAATTCGAGTGTCTATGATCGTACAATAGTAATATAACCCAACCGAATGGGTTGGCGGCTAGTCCCGAGGGAGCGATTCCTGAAAATTAATGGTTAAGCGCAAACATTGCTAAAGTTAACTGTAGCGAAAAACATTATCGAGTATAAACATACTAAATCTAAAAAGGATGACACAAGTGTCAATTATCAATGGGGGTTTGCAGTCAAGTAACAACTAAAATATAGTAAAAATATAAGAAAACGAGATAGAGAGATGGGATTATTGGGATGTGATAGGAATACATGATAGACTAAATTATCGGGTACATGCTTTTGATAGTAAATTGTTGAGTATTTGTGACTTGGCTAGAATATAGTGGGGGTAAATTCTCTCTCGAGTAACTTACCCCGAATCAACTCGGTTTCTCTCGAACACCGAGTTATTGCATTAAGCACAACCTCTGCCTTAGCCCATTCACTCTCTCGAGCTGAATGGGTTCACTCTCTCGAGCTGAACCCATGTTGACCCAATACCACCAGCTATTAGTTTAGTTGTCTTAGTTTTACGACCTTTCTCTCGAGCAAGCCAAAAACACTAATATGAAATCGTATTTGCAACTACAACTCCATTAAGTTCATACACAACTACTAAACAAAATCACATTTAAACAACAATAAACCATCAACAAGCAAGACCCACAACAGATAATCTAACCCATATTCACAAAATCACACCCCAAGAATTAGGGTTTTAGCTAGACATGAAAAAGAGATAAAAATCGATACCAAAACGTGTTACCATCAAATGGGTACAATAAATAAAGTCTTTAAACATGTCAAGGATGAATATTCTTGAAGACCCACTTCCAATTTCTTGGAGTTGAAACCCTTTGAATCTTCAAGGCTCAAGAACAATGTCTCCAAAAATGTAAAAATTGTTCTATTCTAAAACTTAGTTCTCCAACAGCTTGTTACTAAGCTACAGATTTAAGCGCATATTTATAGCTGTCAAAAAGTGTCCTGCGAAGGATCCAATCGATGCAGTTAGTCTGTATCGCCGAACTACTCGACGATCCACCCTTTGGTCTGGTACCTCGCCTTTTAGCTTTTGCCTTCAGCATCTTTGCGTTCTGAATCATTGTGCAATATTGTGATGCTTTGCGGAGCTGCTCGGCGATTCGCCGACTGCTCCCTTTCCTCGCATACTTGACCTTTTTCTTCAGGGCTAAACACACTGAAACATTAGGCGAGGTTGTAGGCCTTTCGGCGACACGCCTAATTGATTAGGCGATCGTCAGGTCGTCTTTTTTTCCTTCTTTCAGCCACTTTGTTCCTTTTTGCTTGATAGAGTCCATGCTTTTTCTCTCAACTCAAATACCTGAAACTTAACGATTTTCATCAGATATAGAGACAAAATATGCATTTGAGAACACTAATTATATCAAAATATTGCCCTAAATGAGTCCAAATTGTGGACTCATCAATTCCCATAGTCATTAATTTTTACATTGATAAAAGAGAAACTGAGATTTCTTAATGGGATATGAGTTCAAAAATTATTTCAAGAGTAGTTACCTCTTTTAAGAGGGTAGTTTGAGAAATTATCTCAAACCACAGAAAGAGTTATGTTTTCTTAAAAACATATGAGCTAGTATATTTTGGGAGTAGTATTGAGCATCGATATGGGGGAGAGTTCATACAACTCACAGTCCCCATAAACAATGTAGCCAACGTGGGTAGAAAGGGTTGTACTTTTTAGATGATTCCTTGATGTTTTTTTAGCATGTACTAGTGGATCCACTTAGTAGTACGTTCTATACCCTGGAAAAATATAGGACAGTTCTGGCAGCGTGGGCTAGACGATGTATCATCACATAGCTCATAGTGATGGTTGTCGGTTAAAGAATCTCCCACAGAGTTATAATGTTTTTTTTATATACAAACTGAGTTATTATAGTATTTTTCAATACATTGAGTTGCTATCTACTGTTTTAAAAGCTTTCCATATATTGCCTCTTTTATTGTTGCCTTATCTAGAGTTGAGTATCTAGAGTTGAGTATCCAGAGTTGAGTATTCAGAGTTGTGTATCTTATTGTTGAGTTGAACCATGTTTCACTTAGTTGAATATCCTGTTATTGAATTGAGCCCTATTTTCTCTGAGTTGAGTTGAACTTTGTTTCTTTGAGTTGAGTAAGTTGAGAAGAGGTAAGTATGTTTCTTTTCCACCAGTTCAAGTTTATGTTTATGCTTTAGAATTCCCCTTGCATGCTCGTACATTCCATGTACTAAGCCATTTGGCTTGCATGATTTCATGATGTAGATACAAGTATTCATGATTATCAATAGGCGTTTCATTGAGGTCGTATGATATTCCAGTCAGCTTTGGTGAGTCTTCTTACATTCCGTAGGACTTCACCTTTACCTTACAGTTAGTAGTTTTAAGATGTCGTGAGTCTTGTCCTGATATCCTTTTGTAAAAGTAGAGGCTTCATAGATAGACAAAGTTGAGTAGTTTTCAACATGTATCTTCTTTGAGTTGTTTTTTTTACAAGCTCTAAGTTTATCTTTTGAGTATTGTTCAGATTATTTTAAAGATTGAGTATTTGAGTTTATTGAATTTAATTCAGTTTTAAGCTTTTGTATGCTTGAGTTAGTCTTCCGTTTGTACTCAGCCAGGATTGGGTTCGCTTGGGGACCAACAATGGTTCTAGAGTGCCGGCCACGTCCAGGGTGTAGACTTGGGTCGTGACATTGAAGTTGAATTCAAAGTGGGTTTGCTTGTAATTGCTTAATTTCATGTTACCCATGGTTGCTTTCATGAAAGGTATAATTTCTTTACTTTTTGTGGTGGGTGACTAAAACCCCAAGATCTAGAGGTACAATTATGGGGTTGGGTGTTGATTTAATGTAGTGGGTATTGTGTTATGCTATTTTTTGATGCTATTCATACATGAATTTGGGCAAATTAGCATGGGGTTAACTTTTGGGTTAAGGTTGCAAACATAATTCCTACTTCCTATCTCTAGCCGACACTCGAAAGAGATTGATTGGACTAGGTGATTAGTCTGATACTAGCAATTTAGGTTTGATGTCTGCAACTTAGGTTATGGGTCGAATCCATTTACCCTATTTCTGCATCAAAAGAGAGAATATAGTAAGCTATTTGGTTGTTTAGATTGATATACAAATGAGACAAAAAGGAGATTCTATGCAAGGATGCTATGAGATCGAAAGAAGATTAGCATCATTAAAGATGACCTAGCCTATTCATGAATGTTCATCACTATAGAGCAACACAATTACCCTTATGTGACATTGATTTCTAATCCTTGCACCCTTAGATTACTTGTTATTTCTTGAAGATTTGGTAATTTTACTTTAATTATGACCATTGATAATCAAATCCTTTTGTTAAATTGGTGGAATCATTCACCCATTTGTTATTACTATTACAAATGAATGATTTTACAATCCAAACTTCTTAACTGAATTCTCTACGGTATATCATTCCATGTGGGATTCGACCTCGACTCTTCGTTATGTATTTTTATTGATGACGACCGTTGTCTATTTTAATTGGTTTTAAATAGTACATTTGAGCGTTATCATTGTGCGAAGCAGCTTGGAGTTCGGAGACTAGGGTGAGCTCCTGGCCTTCGGATTTGCCGGTTTCCATCTATTGTTTGTTAGGCATAGTATTTATAATGTATTGGGAGACACCTTGTACTTATATTGTATTTGTATAATCCTTATACTCTTACTTTAGATTAGATGCTCGACTACTGGCTGATGCCAGGTCTTGGGATGGTTTCTGTTTTGTATCTCTATATTGTTTACCATTTCTTCGCTTGTTTTGAACTTTATGCTTCTTGTAGTTGGCTTCCACTTGATAGTTAGTTTCTTATGGCTCCGGACTAAGGGTTAGGCTTACCTACTAGTGGGGTGTAGTAGGTGCCATCATGACTTGAGAAGTCGGGTAATGACAAGTATTTTGGCTTTTGGATGCGCACGAATACTTCAGTGATCTCTTTTGCAGACATGGGAGATTGAACTCTGACAGACTCTTTTCTCCACCCGGATGCATGCTCACAATAGATTTTAGTGGAGTTTTGCCTGATATTTTCCAAAGAGTATCTGTCTGGAATGATCTCTACGTTATAACCAAATCTCTCAATAAAGTCTTTAGCTAAATCATTCCAACTAGAGCATTGCTTCATGTCTTGGGAGGTGAACCATTCCAAGGCCTCCCATTCAAACTTTGACTAAAGAGTCAGGAAGGTTGACTTGCATTGAGCGAAGGTCTTCTTGTCGCTCTCTTAATGTTTGTTGATGCAGATAGATATGTAGTCTCAAATCTTTCTAGTACCAAAGGGAAAAAAAATCAAAGATAGGGGTCGGGACTTGAAAGGCCACCTATGTATCTCACAAAAGAGAATTCATTCCCTATGTAGCTCTACTTTGTATGGGGATAATTGATACTTCATTAATTCATGACTTTATTACAGGAAAAATTGAAAACAGACAATAAGAAAAACTTCTAGAAACACGTACTATGCCTTTCCTAAGGCTTCTTTTCCAAACTCGCTAATATCCTTGTTAGTTTGACTCTTCACTGGTATCTAAGAGGTCATTTAAGATGGATTTTTTCCTTGTTGACCTTGCACTCCAAATCACAATGGAATGTGAGACACTTCTCGATGTCGTGACCCTTGGTGTCACGGTAAGGACAAATTTCATTGTCTTAACGCCAGAGGGCAAAGGCTATTTTTTCCTTCCTTTTGGCAGGGGTTAGGATTGTGCTTCGAACTAACTTGTAGTAGATGCTCAGATATGACGCCGCGAAAGTTCTGTCATAATAGTGGATTGAAATGTCCTTCGTGATTGGCATGTCAGGTTTCACTTGATCGCAAACAAGAATGGTGTGAAGGCCCAACATATGACTAATTCTTCTATTGTAGACCATGCCAAGAATTATAGTCTTCAGCTCCATGCATTCGTCTGTAGTGTGACCTTTCTGATTTTGATGGTAAGCATACTTCTTGTGTGCATCTTTTGGTTCAACGTTATAGCTAGATCCTTTGATGGGATGTAGGGTGCCTATAGCACGAAGGGTTTGATAAATGGTAGCACATGAAATGACTTTGGGACCCAGGTCATAGTCCCGAAAGTAAACCTAAGGGGTGATCTTCTCATCCTCTTCTATGAGTCGTTCTAGAAAAGAGGTCGCATTATTAGTTCCCTCTTTGAATTTCTTCTTATCAAATTCAGACGTATTTCTTTCGGCAATAGTCATGTCAATCCCTTCTATAGTGGAGTATTCTTCGTGCAACTTCCTAATTTCAAGGGTTTTGTCATTCTTTTTTCTTAAAGTTATGGCTATCAACTCGTCAACCCTAGCCAACTTTCCTTTAAAGATCTCAATATTAGCATCCATTTCAATACGCTTCTCTAGCATGATCACGTTGGCCAGGTCCACTTCCTGAGTCTCTCTCTACTTCATGGATCTATTGATTGATTTGGTACAGTCTCATCATCAGTACCTCTTCGGTTTCCTGAACTTCAATGTTTTGATATTTTTCCCCATATTGGCATCAAGTTCAACGTTTCAGTGAGATAAAAGAGTAAGGCTTTAGGATTTGGTAATGGAATTCAGATTTGATTGAGAAACTTAATACTCAAAGAGTATTTTGGACGAACTTTGACAGTGAATTGCTTTTTGTGCTTATGGGGATTATTTTTTAGAAAAAAATTGATAAAATGGTGGGCAAGAATATCCTTATTCAAAGTAACATATTCACATTAACAATTATAACACGTCGCATACAAACAATTATTGTGCGTCCTAAATCAATATGTAGCCCCCTAACGAATCGAAGGATGTGTATGCCTTTTAAGCCAATCCATTATCCCTAATATATTTTCATTGATAAAACCCAAAAATGTTTGACAAAACATCATAATGAGGAGGGATAAGGCACAAGTACTCCCTACACTATGACTGAAATTCCAGAGACATGCCTTAATTAAACTAAAGTTCTATTACCCCGTGAACTCATTTGTTTTGTAATTTTATACACCTTTTGGCTTACGTGGAACACTCCATGATTGATAAGAGAAAAATATCATATATATTCTAAGTTGTTATTTAATTTTCATACTAAAATTTTTAATCTTTCTTTGCAGAAAATGTTGCAATACAATAAGAAAATATCAACTAAGTAGATATGTGGCATAAGAAACACAAGTGCCGATTTACAAGAAATTATCCAACACAAATGGAGATATTAAACAATTATGAAAGAGAGGAACGGGAATTTGAGTAAATATGGAAATGAGTTGGACATATTTTTCTTTGTGTAGAACCCACAAGCTAAAAATGGAAAGAAGAACAAATAAGAAAGAAAGAAATTAAAGAAAGATGCAGCAAATATGGAAAATAAAAGTTGAAAAAATGTAGTAGCATGGTAGCCACCAAAATGGAAAACAAAGAAAAAGAAAAGTTAAATGGAAAACTTTGTCAAATGTTGGTATACATTTGACTTACCATTTTAATTTTGTCAAAAATATCAACTTGCAAGTGGAAAAATTAAGAGAAAATGGTGATTTCCATCTTCAGAGAATGGCTATAAATAATACGAGGAATAAGTTGCTAAAGCAGTAGAGAGGGGTAGAAACAAAACAATCCATATATTTCTTTAAGTTCTTCTTGTACTAATTTTTTAGTATTTGTTGTTGAAAATTATTCTAGTTCCTACTTTTTATTAAATAGTGGAATTAATCTTCTTGAATATTGATTCTATTTTCTTATTTAATGGAGAAGATTATTTTCTTTATTAGTACCATTCTATTATGGAGTAATTTTCTTTTGTGTTGGGAAAATGACGGATCTTGATATTTCTATATAATAGTAGTATTATTTCTAAATTTTACGTGTGTGAGATTAAGCTATAGATTTAATTTTATTTATTTTATAGTTAGATGTTTTTAAATTTATTAACATATATCCATTGTTTACTATGTATTAACATATTACTAATTATGTAATTGAGAGAGGCGGAAGAAGTAATACCGTTAATTGGAGTATTAGTATATTGTTAATACTTTAGTGACATCTATCTATTTCATGTTATAATTAAATCTACACTTATTTGAAATCGAGAGAGGCGAATAGTGTAATAATTAGTTATAGCAAGTAAGGTAATCGAAAGAGACTTACTTAGGAGAATATGTTTTAATTCAAGTACACATTTCATGTTCTTAAATATTACTATTTTGGCAATTAAATTGTATAACCGAGATGAGTGTATTTAATTGTTCAATTTCAGTAATAATATATAAATATAATCGTGAGAGATATTTATACTTTTATGAGAAATATAAATTTAGGAATAAATAATTTACTTTATATAGAAATATTGAGTAAAGTCAAGATCCCCAACATCTTTTAATATATTGCAAAAACTAAAGTATTTTCTCTACTTTTTGTATTATAAATTAATTAATTCACCATTCAACTATTCTTGATTTTCTTAAATAGTAATTAAAACAAGAAACGTTTGTAGAAAAACCAATCTCTGTGGGTTCGACATCTTCCTATACTATTATTTGACACACACCGGGTTAAAAATATATATATTCAGTGACTCGTCAATGACTCCAAGTATTTGAAGCACATGAGAGATGTTTGTATGCCGCGTAATCTAAAAAGGTATACAAAATTAGAAAAAAATGGGTTCGGAGGGTAATAGGACCTTAGTTTAGTTAAGGTGTTTCTCTGAGATTTCGGTCATAGTCTAAGGGGGTATGATGAGTCCACGATTTGGACTCATTTAGGGATTTATTTTAAAATATTTAGTGTTCTCAAATGCATAATTTGTACCAATAACTGATGTAAATCCTTGAATTTTAGGTATTTGGATTGAGGAACAAAGCATGGACACTATTGAGCAAAAAGGAACAAGGCAGCTGAAAGAACGAAGGAAAGAAGGCCTGAGGATCGCCTAACCCATTAGGCGAGTCGCAGAACGGCCAGGGTCTCGCCTAATATTCCAGAGTGCCGAACCCTGAAGGAAAAAATCTAGTCGGCGAGAGAAAGGAGCAATTGGCGAGTCACCGAACGGTTTCACGATGTAGTGCCGTATCGCCCAAAGTTACATAACCTGAAGATGCTGAAGGCAAAAGCAAACGATGATGAAAATGACCAGAGGGCGGATCACCCCCGACTAACTGTGCCGACTGAACCACCGCAACACACTTTTTGACAACTATAAATACTTGTTTAAATTTTTTAGCTTAGTATCTGATCTCTTATGGAAACATAATATTTTTCAGTTTTTGAAGTTGAGAGCTTAGAAACTGAATAGAGAGACAATATTTCCTTAGCTTTGAAGATTTGAAGATTTCAATTTCTAAGAAATTTGAAGTGGGTGTTGAAGATTCTTCATCTTAGACCTTTGTAAAGACAATATCAACCATACCCAGTTGATGGAAACACAACTTGGTAACAATTTTTACCTTTTTACTATGTCTAGCTAAAACCTCAATTCTTGGGGTGTGCTTATGTGATTATGGGTTGATTGAACTACTGGGTATTGTTAATTGATAATTTATTTGATGTTTAAAAGTGATTTCGTTTAGTAATTGTGGTTAAATTTAATGGGTTGTAGTTGCAAATACAATCTTAACTTCGTGTTTTTGGCTTGCTCGAGAGAGAGGTTTTAAAACCAAAATTATTGAATCAATTGTCTGTGCGTATTGGGTTGTCATGGGTTCATCTCGAGAGAGTGAATCCTAAACCCTTTTCCACACATTCAGCTCGAGATAGTGAATGGACTAAAGCGAAAGTTGTGCTTCATTGCTGCTTATTGGTGTTCGAGAGAAACCAGTTTGATTCAGGGTAAATTGTTCGAGAGAAAGTTTACCCCACTAAAGTCTAGCTTATTCATCGATTTGCAGATGTTTACTATTAATTGCAATTACCAGGTTTTTTACTTTATCCCATAATTCAATCACATCCCAAGAATCTCGTCTCCATATTCGTATTTTCATGCTATTTGTTGTTTTAGTTGATAATTGAATACAAAACCCCATTGATATTTGACATTTGTGTCACCCTATAATTTAAACAATATTTTTCTTCGTAAATATTTTTAGCTATGATTGACTAGAGCATATTTATGCTTTTCTATTGATTCTTGAGTACGAACTGCTCCCTTGGGACTCGACCCTAACTCACTAGTTGGGTTGTATTACTATTGAACAATCGATGTTGCTTAGTATTGGATGAAGTATATTTGATAGCGTACACTTATCAAAATGGCGCCGCTGCCGGGGAGTGGTGTTACTTGAAATTTTTTAGTTAAGTTGAATTTTGTTCTTGTTAGTTGTAGTGATACTTAATTTTTAGTTTTGTTTTGTGTGCTTGTGCTTTGAAATAGAGGAGGTGAGCATGTTAGGCAGTAATTGCGAACAAATGGATTTTCCTCCGTTAGAGTGATGATGTTCAGGGATCTCATCCTAACCTTTAAACAATTGGAAGGTGAACAGATTCATGAGTCGTGGCTAAGGTTTAAAGCACTGCTAGTTCAATGCCCAACTCATGAAATTCCCGATGTAGTCCTCCTGGAATGTTTTTATAGAAGTCTTGGTCCCGGGAACAAGGTGTTAGCTGATCAACTCATCCCGGGTGGTATTGCACAACAACCCTATGTGATAACTGCCCAACTGCTTGATCACATGGATGAAACAAACCAAGAAGTAGAGAGGGACTTCATGTTGGCCGCACTGATAACTCAGTTGGATGATTTGACAAAAAAGATAATGGAGATTAAAGTCCAATGCAAAAGGAAGGATAGATACATCCCTCCTCATGAGCGAAGAAGGCCTAAGGATGATAAGGGTAGACGTGTCGAAGGAATGCTCTCAATCATTCTCCAAAATGTCAATGAGCATGATAGAGTGCTGGAAAAGATAAAGGAGAATGTCGAAGTGCTAAATCAGATGATTGGCTCTCATTCCAGATCTATCCAGCTGCTTGAGAACCTTATGGGTTATGCGCTGCCTCATCTTGACCCGCGACAAAAAGAGGGGTTGCCTACTGATACTATAGTTAACCCCAAAAATGAGGTTTAAGTGTTGACTTGCGTCGTGCCATGACGTTAACTAAGGCGCTGCTTGGGAGGCAACCCAAGACCCTTTCATTGCTTTATTTTTGTTTTGGAAAATAATGGTGTGTTGATTGTGCAGGTTAAAGTGTGGAAAGTGTTTGAAAAGTGCAGGTTGGCGAGCAAATGGTCCAATCGGTGAATCACTGAAGAGGTCGGTGAGCCCGACCTAATCCGCCATTTGACTCAAGACATCTTCAAATTGGAGTCTGTAAAACTCGACGAGCCCAGGATAAGCTTGGCGAATCGCCAATCAGGTCGGCGATCTCGATTTAATCCACCGTTTGGACACCCACATTAACTGGAGGTCCTATAAAACTCGGTGAGGTAAGTGACCACTCGGAGGATTGCCAAGTGGGTCGGTGAGCATGACTAACGACGCCGACTAGGCGAGAACTGGACGGTTTTTAAGGCCAAAGGTTCCAAAGTTTCATACTCTTTCACTTTCCCTCACTTTTTATCTTCCCAAACTCACACCCGCACTCTAGTTTCTATATTTCGTGCTTTTAAAGTATTTTAGTCATTGATTTGTGCTCAGATTTAGATTACATTGCCGCCTAGCATTTCAATATCATTTTAATCGGCATCTAAGGTTGGTTTTCTGAACCCCGAGTTTACTATTATCGAAATTGTACTCTTATGCAAATGATCTTATCGTATTGACGTGTGCTGGGGATCTCTGATAGGATTAGAATGTTTGAATGCCTATTTTAATTTGATAATCTTGCCCGTATTGTTTTGATTGTTGAAATCTCGTATTCTTGTGCTTTGAAATGATTTAAATTTTGTAGGGTTGTGCTTGCATGTTGATTAGTTTGGTTGGGTGAAATCTGAGTAGCCCGTATTTGTGCCAAACGACGTAGTTTGCCCAATGATAGAGCGGGTGACGTCCTTCTTAAGGGAAAAAGTCGTCAATTGGCCAAATTTGGCGAAACTGGGAGAAGTCTGAGTATCCCGGGGTGATGGGTGTTATGGGTCTTGCTTTAATTTAACTAGTGCATGCTTTGATTTTGTTTTCAGGAGTTGCGGGATTGAATTCAAGAAGTTGGGTTAAAAGTAGGCACGTTGGGTCGATTCGTGAGCTGGGTCGAGCTCGCCGAACCACTCAGCGGTTCGACGAAGGTCCTCATCTCGCCTTTAATTTCATGCTTTATTTGATGTTGGGTTCTGTAACCTTCGGCGAGAAGCCTGAGGTCGCCGAAAGTCTTTTTGATCGCCTTTTGTCTGCACCCCTGAGCCCTTTTTGCACTGTAACTTTCGGCGGGATAACCCTTGCTCACCAAAACTGTCGGCAATTTATAGAAAGGCCTTTCCCATCACCAACTTCCTAAAATTTTTTAGCCAATCCATTCGGTGACCCCTACCTAGCTCACCAAAGTGAATCAGTGAATCGCCAACTGGTTCGACGAGTTTGTCTGCAACTATATTTCTATGAATTTGATTGAGTTGTTTCTAACTTTTTTCGATGTTTTGCAGATATGGTTAGACTTAAGGTTGCAGAAAGAAACATGCCACCCCGCAAGAAGGCAAAAGATGTTAAAATCAATGAGGATGCAGTTGTATCAAAGGGCAAGGCTACCAAACTTCCCACAACTGGTGGGAAAGGCAAGGGAGTCACCGGAGGTCAGCTCCGATAGTGAGGGGGCCTATGCCACTCACCTCACTACCTCTGAGAGTAAGGATGATCTCTAGGAGTCCCAGATTGAAACTTTTTAAGAGGATGAACTGATAGTAGCACATAGGGTTGAGCTGCGATCCAAAAGGATGAATGATCCGTCTAGGATCAAGATTCCTCAGGCCACTATTTCTTCTCCTCCAGTTCCAGAGCAGGCAGTGGTGTTTGCACCACCAGTTCAGGGTCCTCCCCCAAAGTCTATGAACAAATTAAAGACTGAGGGGCTGAGAACAATCATTGAGGAGAAGCGCATGTCCACAGATGGGGTTATTGACAGGCATCCTGAGATTATGAGCTGTTCGAAGTCTCATAAATTTCATATCTTCATCAGACCCCGTGGCCCGTACATTCCAAGCTGGGTCAGAGAATTCTACAGTGCTTACAATGCCCTGACACCACCGAAAAAGAAGCAAGCAGCTGCTTTCAAACTAGTTGACTACGTGGTCGTTAGAGGTAGAAGAGTGAAGTGTGATGCTGAGGCAATCAATGCGGTCCTGGAGTGGTCAAATGACATCAACGACTAGTGTCAGCACATGATTAGAACAAAGACTCTGGAGAGAACATAAAAAAGTGGTTGACTCCTCTAATATCAGACAGTGCTCCAAAGTGGCTTGAGATTGGAGCACCTATTGAGAAGAAAGATCTGAACATCGCTGCACGATTCTGGTTTGGTTTCATCAGCAGTACCATTATGCCATCCCAAAACGAGTCCATACTCCGCCATGCCAAGGCAGCCTGTCTGGGTTGCATCATTGATGGGACGAGACTAAATTTGGGGATGATTGTGGCACAGGAGATGGTCATGAGGGCCAAGCAGCAGCACCAGACTTCATTTCCCTACCCGATATTGAACATCGAGCTGTGCAGACAGGCTCGGGTTCCTAGAGATGCAAAGAAAGATGTGGAAGTGATTCCCACATCCTCTACTGATATCTGGATGATTGAGGAAGAATATTTGAAGGATGAGGCGAAGAAGAAGAAGAAGAAGAAAGTAGTCGCGGTGGACTCTTCCCCGGGTGTGGACACAGACTCACTACGTGCAGATGCATCTTTGCCTACTCCAGTCCTTGGGCCTTCAGGTACCCCTATCGTTATTCTTTCTAATACTCCAGGTTCTTCTGCTTCTGCACTGCCTCCGGACCTGCTGCTATTGTTGTCAACCAGACCCCGCTCACTCAGGCTTCATTACTCCGGATGGAGTAACTTTCCCACTCTGCCGATCGTTGGGCTGCCAGACTCGAGGCCTCCATTTCGGGCATGAATCAGACTGCCCTAGCTGATGTTGTGACACCATTGAGCGCTACTATTAATTCTCTGGCAGCAAGGATAGCGGTGTGTGAGCGTGGCCAAGTAGCCACTGAGGAGGTGACTGCCTTAAATGCCGTAATTGTTGAGTTGATGAGAGAGATGGACCAGCTAAAGTCCATCTATATGTCTATGATCTTTGGGACGGTAGAGATCCCAAGTGCCCCAGTTATGCCTCCAGCTACCACCGGAGATGAGGTTAGAGTTTAGGAGGCAGATGAACCTGAGTCTGAGGCGGAGACGGATGAGGAGATGCATGGCGTTGCTGAGGAGGTTTTATATGAGGGCCTTAATGAGTCTGAGAAGGCCATGGTAGATGCAGCTGTGCAGGCCTCTTTGGTGGATACACCCTTGGAGGACCCTAATGCAGCTACTATTTCTTTCGAGGTGACCCCGGGCACTGATGGCCAAGTTCATATTGATGCACCAAGCACTGATGCCCAGACAGATGGAGCGGCTGATTAGACAGGACCCCTCTTTACCTCCCTTTCTGTCTTACTTTATTTTAAATTTTGGATATATTTGTTTGCATTTGAGGACAAATGACTTTATTTGTGGTGGGGTGAGGCCCACCTTTTGTATGACCTTTTGTGAATATTGGTTTTGTTTATATATATTGGGTTTTGAGCTGAAATTGTGCTAAGCACCGCTTTTTGTGGTATGTTTGAGCTTGTGGCTATGTGTTTTTAATTGTAAATGATTTTCGACCCTCCCAAAAAAAAATTCCACCTTTTGTTGTATTGAATGTGGCTGTTCTTTTGCAAATTTGAATATCGGTTTTGATCAATATTGATGACTTGAATAGTGCTCATAATCGAACAAAAATGAATGTGCAGCCACAATGAGGCCAAATGAAGTTGCATAGTCAATATGTGAACTATTTTCATCTCGTTGTGACTAGCCAAGTATCGAATTGAGTCTCTTTTGATGAACATTGCACACTAGCGAAGGTGTGGAGTCTTTTTTGTCATTGGTGTCAATGCCTTGTGTGATGAGCTTACTGTGAACCATGCATTATGACACCTAGAATTTTTCCCCGTTAGTCAGGTTGACTAAGTGATGCAATCTATTAATATGATCTTAGACAACTTTGAAGAGTGTGAAACAATTTGACATATACCTCTTTTGTGGCCTACCTTGTGAGTGTGTGACCCTTGCTTGAACACCCCTTGAGCCTTGACCTTTTCTTGGAAGAAACTTGATGAAATTGTGACCCTTTTATTGATCCATTACCCAAAAGCCTAAGTTGGGGGTGTGGTGAAAAGAGAAAGCAAATCAAGGAGTGCAACAAAGTCCCCTTTTACCAATGTTTTGAGAAAAATGAAACCCCTCCATATAAAAAAAAAGATGAAAAACGAAGAAAGGAATGAAAAAGAAAAAGAAAGAAAAAATTGCGGAATAAAGTTGTGAAAATGCAAAAAGAAATGGGGTTTCCAACTGTCCATGGAAGGTGAATAATGGGATGACTTGTGAGCACGAATGAAAAATGATGAAGAAAAGGAAAGGAAATGTTGTTCACACCACATTTCATGAGGACTATAGCCAATAAGACTAAATGAACATATTTTTGCATTCAGCCCCGTTACAAGCCTTGAAAAGACCTTATTTGGATCTTGAGTGAACTGAAACAAATGTCGGTTGGAAAATACAGGTAAACCTATGGGTTGAAATCATATGTTGTGTTCATCTTTGTGAGTGTGAGTGTTGCATTTGATTCTGGCACATTAAATTGTTGAGCCATTGTGTGTGAATATGAAATCATTCTTTGGGTGAGGGCATTTGATTACCTTTGTTGAGCTTGAACTTGCATTTGAAGCAAATATTATGAGCTTGAGATTCTTTGATAATGGTGAGTCACAACTTGAGTATTTGAGTGCACAACTGATCTTTGCATGAGTAAGTTGAGTTTTTTGTGTGCATTCATGAATGAATCTTATGTAGCACTGTTTGAGACATCCTTTTTGAACTGGTGAACTTGAGTTTTTACTTGAGGACAAGCAAAAGTTTAAGTTGGGGGTGTTGATGAGTCCAAGATTTGAACTCATTTAGGGCTTTATTTTAATAGATTTAGTATCCTCAAATGCATATTTTGTACCAATAACTGATGTAAATCCTTGAATTTCAGGTATTTGGATTAAGGAACAAAGCATGGACACTATTGAGCAAAAAGGAACAAGGCAGCTGAAATAATGAAGGAAAGAAGGCATGAGGATCGCTTAACCCATTAGGCGAGTCGTAGAACGGCCAGGGTCTCGCCTAATGTTCCAGAGTGTCAAGCCCTGAAGGAGAAAATCTAGTCGACGAGAGAAAGGAGCAGTCGGTGAGTCGCCGAACAGTTCCGCGATGTAGTGTCATATCGCCCAAAGTTACATAACCTGAAGATGCTAAAGGCAAAAGCAAAACGGCAATGAAAATGACCAAAGGGCGGATCACCGATTGGATCGGCGATCCTGACTAACTGCGCCGACTGAACATCCGTAGCACACTTTTTGACAACTATAAATAGTTGTTTAAATTTTTTAGCTTAGTATCTGATCTCTTGTGGAAACATAATATTTTTCAGTTTTTGAAGTTGAGAGCTTAGAGCTAAATAGAGAGACAATATCTCCTTAGCTTTGAAGATTTCCATTTCTAAGAATTTGAAGTGGGTGTTGAAGATTCTTCATCTTAGACCTTTGTAAAGACAATATCAATCATACCCAGTTGATGGAAACACAACTTGGTAATGATTTTTACCTTTTTACTATGTCTAGATAAAACCCCAATTCTTGGGGTGTGATTATGTGATTATGGGTTGATTTAACTGTTGGGTATTGTTAATTGATAGTTTATTTGTTGTTTAAAAGTGATTGCGTTCAGTAATTGTGGTTGAATTCTTATGGGTTGTAGTTGCAAATACAATCTTAACTTCGTGTTTTTGGCTTGCGAGAGAGAGAGCTTTTAAAACCAAAATTACTGAATCGATGGTCTGTGGGTATTGGGTTGTCATGGATTCATCTCGAGAGAGTGAATCCTAAACCCTTTTCCACACATTCATCTCGAGAGAGTGAATGGACTAAAGCGAAGGTTGTGATTCATTGCTGCTTATTGGTGTTCGAGAGAAACCAATTTAATTCAGGGTAAATTGTTCGAGAGAAGTTTACCCCCACTAAAGTCTAGCTTATTCACCGATTTGCAGCTCTTTACTATTAATTGCAATTAGCCGGTTGCTTACCTTATCCCATAATTCAATCACATCCCAAAAATACCGTCTCCATATTCGTATTTTCATGCAATTTGTTGTTTTAGTTGATTATTGAATATAGAACTCCCTTGATATTTGACACTTGTGTCACCCTATAATTTAAACTATGTTTTTCTTCGTAAATATTTTTAGCTATGATTGACTAGAGCATATTTATGCTTTTCTATTGATTCTTTGTACGAACTGCTCCTTTGGGACTCGACCCCAACTCGTTAGTTGGGTTGTATTACTATTGAACGATTGATGATGCTTAGTATTGGATGAAGTATCATTGATAGCGTACACTTATCAAGGTACTTGTGACTTATCCCATGAGGATACAAGTTTAGAAACACAAATAACAAAACAAAGTACAAATACAAGTGATGATCTCACGTAAGGTATGATGACAAACCTCAAATCACCCCTAGTCCTCCATCAATTTTTGCTCTTTTGGCGGCATCAACTTCTTGCCAAATGAAGTATATGTTCGTCCAAAAATGATCTCCTACTAGTTAAGCTCTTTCTTCATACTCGATCCTCTCTATGGTTTGGATCTGTAGTTCCATGCAATCAGAATATTGCCTCGCCTTTCCTAGTTCTTTCCTCAGTTGGGCTATGACCTTTGCATCCTCTAAGTGTCGGCGTTGATGGGCCAACTCATTTTCTTCATACTCTTCTTGAAATGGGTGGAGTAGAACTTGATGCTCAGTGTAAATGTCTTTGATATAATGAGGGACATTTGGGCCAGGCTTGATGGTTACGACGAGGCTATTCTTCAACCATTCTTTGTGCGCACCACTGCATTCGCGTCAAAATCTATTTGGAGTCGGGTCTCCCATCACCTTTCAAGTTTACCATTCTCGAATGATCATTCTGGAAAAAGCGACTTAACCATTCTTGTGGTCCATTGCATATTTCTTCATATCTCCAGTTTGAGGGAGAACTTGTTTACCTCCTAATTGCCTCAGAACTCGAGAGGGAGCATAAATCGGGTCCCTCTCAATCTGGTGAATACCAAGAAAAGGATTTCTTCACCTCAAAGTACGGTTCTCTTATAACAAGATCATCAATTGCCTATTGCACATTTTCATCTCTTAGCCCCTTAAGCCTTGGAAACCAAAATTTTTGACCCTCCCTTTTCTTGAAATGGTTAAGATATAGCCACATAATATGAAATGAAAATTTATTTGTTCGAACTTTGGGATCTGGTTCTTTTGGCTTATGCACTTTAAGCAAGTGTTTCATCATCCACCAGAGTATTAGGTTGCAACCTTGAAAGAAGCACTTTACGCTCTGAGACTTATCCAAAGCTCTATAAATGTCGGCAACAATCATAGGCGGCAAACTGTAGTATTTGGTCGCCAATCCCATGTTTACCCCACAAAAAATGGCATGAGTGGATGGATAATGGCCTTAAGGAAAGACTATGGACCCAAGCAAGCATACCGCAAAAGCAAAAGCGCATTTCTTTCCAAGTTTGCTCAGAAGTGAACTCTTATTTGAATTTCTCGAAGGCCCTTGCACATTCAAATCAACAATAAAGCCTTCAAAGTGGAATGTTTGGTCTGGGGAGCTTATCCATCCATTCGGCTTTGACAAGTAAAAATATTTCCTTGATTTTGCTGAAGTTCCATGATTTAGGAATCAAGTTATCACTATCGGGCATCATTTTCCTTTTATTGAACATGCCTACACTCTCATATCTTGCAAGAACTTCTTCAATAGTTGGAGTCATCTCCACCTCCCCATAACGGAACACCATATTTTCACAATTCCAAAACTTTACCATTGTCCTAATCATATTCGGCCAAGCTTCCATTTTCAACAAGGACGGGAGATAACCTATGCGATTTTGGACTTCTTTTTTTTGTCTTATCCACTCATAAATTCCAACTATACTTGGAAATAAGGGTGAGGTAGAATCACCATTCGGGTCCTCAAAGGTTCATACAGTTGAGTCATCCTACAAAAGCAAAAAAGGGTTAAGTCACCTCCCCCAATTAAAAATGGATTGTTTAAATTGACATACACTTTCTGTAATGACCTCGACAGTAAATTTTCATAAAATTACCATTTTACCCCTTTAGATAGTTTCCCCGAGTCATTTCCGACCAGTCAGTGACGTTGGTTTGAGAATTTTAAAGTATTCGATTACTATGGTTATTTAATTAATGGATATTTATTAAATAATTAATTTATTTAGTTTGTGGTTGGTTAACGTTTCAAGGACACTTAATCCAGTTCTAAGCGTTAACGATCGTTAGTCAGTATAATAACCCAACTAAATAAGTTGGGGTCGAATACCACAGGGAGTGGTACGTGTTTAAGATTCAATAGTAAAGTAAGAATATGTTCAAGTTAGCCATAGAAATAGACATTATCGAATAAAGACATAATATAAATCAGGGGTTGACGCAAATGTCAAATAAGGGGGTTTTAGTTATAACTATCAGGTACAACAACAACAAATGACACGAAATTAACAATAATGAGACGGGTTCTTGGGATGTGATTCGATATAGGCTAATATAGACAAATGGGTAATTGCAACTGTCAGTAAATAGTTGTAAATCAGTGACTAAGCTAGACTTTTGAGGGGATAAACTTTCTCTCGAACAATTTACCCCGAATCAAGTTGGTTTCTCTCGAACACCAACAAGCAAGCAAATAAGAAAAGCCTACGCTTTAGTCAATTCACTATCTCGAGTTGAATGTGTGGAAAAGGATTTAGGATTCACTCTCTCGAGCTGAACCCATGACAACCCAATACCACAGACCACCAATTCAGTAATCATGGTTTTAAAACCTCTTTCTCGAGAAGCAAAAAACACGAAGGTAGCACTGCATTTGCAACTACAATCCATTAGATTTAACCACAATTACTGATTGAAATCACTTCTAAACAACATTTAAACTAACAATTAGCAATACCCATCAGCTAAATCAGCCCATAATCACACCCCAAGAATTAGGGTTTTCGTTAGACATCATAAAAAGATAGAAATCGTTACCAAATTGTGTTTCCATCAACTGGTAAGATTAATTTCATCTTTACAAAGGTCCAAATTGAAGAATCTCAAAGGCTCGCTTCCAATTTCTCAAAAATGGAAAAACTTCAATTCTTCAAAGCTAAGGAAAACTTAGTCTCAATACTCAGAGTTCAAACTCAAAAATTAATCTAATGAATATTCAGAATAAAATTTGATTAAAAAAAGATAAATTCTAAATGTTCAAAAACGTATTTATAGTCGCCAAAAATATGTTGCGAAAGACCATTCGGCGTAGTAAGTTGGGCTCGCCGATCAACTCAGTGATCCGCCCTTTGATCCATTTTTGCTTTGGCCTTCAGCATCCTCAAGTTTTGTAACTTTGGGCGATCCAACACTTCATCGCGGAACCACTCGGCGATCCGTCGACTGTCCCTTTCTCTCGCCAACATGATTTTCTCCTTCAGGGATTGGCACACTGAAACTTTAGGTGAGGTAATGGCCATTAAGCAAGTCGCCAAATGGACTTGGTGATCACCATGCTCCCTTTTCTTCTTTATTTCAGCTCGCTTCGTTCCTTTTTGCAAGTTAGTGTCCATGCGTTGTTCCTCAATCCAAATACCTGGAAATCAAGGATTTTACATCAGTTATTGGCACAAAACAAGCATTTGAGGAAACAAAATCTATCCAAATAAAGCCCTAAATGAATCCAAATCTCGGACTCATCAGTGGTTAATAGGCCAAGTTCATAATTGTAGGATATGTCACTTTTAGTACGTAATTAATTTAGAAAAGAAAGAAAAGTAGATGAGAGACTTACCTGTGGCGTCAACACGAAGTGTAATCGTCTTCAGGTGAATGTTTCAAAATTTCCAAATTTCCTTCAATACAAAGCATTGTAACTTGGAGTTGGAGGATAGTGAGTATTTATTATAGTGTAAGTGTAGATGCATTTGGACTAAGTTTTTCTAATTGATGGACAATTAAATAATTGGAGGGCAAATTGTACAATTAGTGGATTAGGTAATGATGAGATGATTGCTTGATAGTGAGGTGATATGACATTAATTCATCCTTTCTTTGAGAAGCTATTTGGACGTTTCCTTTGGCTAGTATGCCAAGCTTTCAGTAAGGCATCATTATGCATCGATGGCGTATGATAATTTAGTTCTCGATTTCTTTTTGAAATATTAGATGAATGTAATTGAATTTTAGATATATTGTATTATATGAATATTATCAAATTTACAATATTCGAAAGAATTGAACCTTAATCCTAGGCTTAAAATTTAGGAATATGATACTTGACATATTAATTGGCATCAAGATTTAGGAACCTTATTATAGATTTGGGTGAGTTTTTGGGTCTATACTAGACATATAATAATATGGATGTTGTTAGTTTCAAAATCTTATTGTGACTGTTTATTTGAATATATCTCATTGATTTGGAAGCCTAACAAAAGGGAAAGGCTCAAGTCCAGCGTAATTGTTTGATTATTTGAAGAAAGTGGATTTCTCAACCCCTTATTAAGTATATAGAATCGTGTATTTCCTTGTTGTATGTGTTTAGGAGTAATAGGACTTGGTGATGGGTTGACTTGTTCATATTAAATTATCCTAATGAGAAAAAAAAGGTAATAAAAGTCAACTTGATTATATATTGTTGTGTGAGGTGTTGAGGATGATTGAAAAGATTTATTGATTCATTATTGATGTTGAATGTTATTGTGAATTGATATAAAAATGGTAATCGCCTTATGTAACACCCCAAATTTCATAAAAGGAAAAGATTGCATGAATTTTGGCTATTGGTTCAGGTCTAGAAGACCAATCTACAATTCATAGAACTTTCTACGGATCGTAGACCAGTCTCATAGAAAGGAGGAAAATAATTTGGAAAATCAAGTTCCAAGACTCCATTCTACGGTTGACCAGGACGGCGCGTTGAGTGATCTACGAGTCATAGATGGCTTCCATAAAAGCAATCCGGACTTGCAGAAATTTTAATGTCCGGGTTGAGTTATATGGTTAGGGTCTACGGACCGTAGAAGGGTTCCGTCAAAAGTTGGATATTTTTAAGGTCCCAATAATTGGTCTATTGTTGACTAGTACGGACCATAGAAAGTTCTACGGTCCATAGGTCTAACTTGTTGACCCGTCCGACAGTTTATTTTTAGGGCTTTTAGGTCTTTTTCTAAATGTTTTAAACCTATACTATGTCGTTTTGGCTTATACCCTAAGACCTATATAAAGCTTTTAAGTCCTACATTTTCCCATTTTAAACCTATTCTCCTATTTCCCCAAAACTCAACCAAATTCATTCTCCCAAATTCCCTCTCTACCTAAAGAAGAAGAAGAAGAAGAAGCTAGGGTTCACTCAAAGTCTTCAATTCACCATTCATCTTGGGCTTTCAGTAGCAAAGTATGTGAGTATTCACCCATGGAGTCCATTCCTTCATGGGGTCCCAAATTTCAATTAATCAAATTAGGGTTCTTCTTAATTCTTTATGGGTTTCATTTAGTTATGATTTTTATTGTTGATTAAGTCTTATAATGCATGATTTAATGTTATTAAATGATATTTAGTTGAAATTATATGGAACCATGCATGATTCATGATTTTCAACTATGAACCTATGATGAACGCATGAACCTATGAACTATGATTTTTTGAAGATTATGCATGTCTTATGAAAATGATGTGTATGATGATATGTAATTTTAGATGAAAGTATAAATATTGTTGTGAAAGGCTTTTTCACATACAAATATGATTATGATTGTGAAAGATATTTCTCACATATGGATTCACATTGGTGGAAGGTTTTCTCACCCTTGTTTAATTGTAATTTGAGGAGTTATTCTATGTTTTGATCTTTAAGTTATTGATTGCTATTTATCATTGCCTTTCCTATTTTATAATGATATTTGACTTTTTGTCTATTCCTTTGGGATTTAGACTTAGCACCGAGAGGGCTTTGAGGTGGAGGTTCAAATATGGTAGTCTCTAGTAGCAACCTCTAGTGCCTAACTATGTGCCCCCATAGGATTGTCTTAAATGACCAAGTTAGTGGATCCACTTTAGCAAAAAATGATGTGTATGGGTTCTACCTTGGCAAGTAGAATCCCATTCTTTCAGTATGAGGGATATACCAGATTCCATGACATAGCTCTCATGGTCTTATTGTCGGTTAAAGATAATATCCTACAAAATGATTATGTTTCTTAAAAGCATTCTTATGTCTCCTATTTCAAATGCATTAACCATATCTGATGATTTATATGTTGTTGCTTCTAGAAGCCTTTACATGTTCAAATATTGGTCATGCATTACATGTTTTAAGCTATTCATGCTACCATGCCTATTTTATGTATACTGCCCCATACTTAGTACATTTCATATACTAATGCATACTTGTGTCTACATTGTCTCATAAATGTAGGGTCTAATGATCCTATCTCTCACACTCATGGCTAGTTGATCATTCTACTGGATTCAAAAGTTAGTGAGTCCTGATGGTTCGAGGACAGAGACATATTTACTTTTTTTATGTCTTTCTATTTTTTGGATTATGTATGTGGTGTATGATTTACGTCTCAACCACTTCTTTTGATGTTTAGATGGCTTGTTGAGACTATGTTAGACTCCCGCTTGTCAAACTCTCATATGATATAAAATGCTACTTTAGAAATCTTTATTTCTTTTATCTTGTATGATGCATGCTAAGTGGCTTGTGTAGGGCCTCTGCGGGGTTCTACACTCCATGTTACACCTAAGGTATAATTTGGGTCAGGACACCTTATTAATTGTGAGAACATGTCATTTGCATTGGTTCTGAGACATAGTTGTGACAAGTGTTATGTGAATTGAGAAAGAATAAGGAACTAAAGAGGATGTAACATTTTGAGGGACGTGTCGTGCTTCGCGATAGATATTATGATTCCAGTGAAATATTGTATGCCACGACGGATTCTATTATCAAGGGTCATGTCACATGCCACGAAAGATGCATGAACAGATATGTCCCATATGGGTCTCAGACTAAGAGACAATGGGTGTGTATCGCTAGGTCAGACATGGATCACTATACCTGACATTGCATTCCATTGCATTGCAAATCTTTGTTATTTGTGAACTTGTGAGTGCCTTTCTATGGAATCTGTGATTGATGAACTTGATCTCGTGTGTTGCTGATCAATAATTGTTGAAGTTTATTATTGAGCTATATGTTATGTAAATTGTAAACTGTTAGGTTGAGCTGGTTTTATATAGGTTATAGTTATGGAGGTTTGGTTTGAGTAGTAGGAGTACATGTATTCTATATTACCTGAATTTGTGTTTAGGAGTTCACTTGTTTAAGTGTTGTGTTGTTTGGTACTACCCCTTACTTCTACACTTGTGTAGGTTACGATCCCGGATCTTCTGATAGTTCTCTCTTCTATTCTTGTCTGAAGCTTCCTATGAAGATTTGTGATGTAGTTATTTGTCATCTCAATAACCCCTCTTGCTCTTTATTTATGATCTTGTTCTATTCTAGAAACAATGTCATTTGAGGCTTGTATTTTTCTTTCGAATCAATTGTAATACTTTAAAGACACGTACACGTGACAATCAAGTTTTTGAGTTTTGTTTTGAGATGATTATAATTTCCACATTATTTATATAGTGTTAGTCTATTTTTCTTGTTTTACTTCCGCATTTATTGTATTAGTTGAGTTTTGGGCTGACTTGTCTTGGTGGGATAAGACGAGTGTCCTAACGTCCATTTTTAGGTCGTGACACTTCCTTCAATTAAACACAATAATATGATTGTCTTTTGTTGGTCATGGGCCAAATAGACACAAAGTGAGATTCTACTAGCCCAATTAGGGTTGGGCGTTCCGTCGGTTCGGTTCGGTTTGTAAATTTTGGTTCGGTTTTCTGTTTGGCCAAATGTGAAACCAAACCAAACTGAAATAAATTCGGTTTGGTTCGGTTATTATAATTTCGGTTCGATTTATCGATTTAACCAAATTTAATTAACATTGGCCTATGGAATATGGATAATTTTAGTAAATTGAAAAGAAAAAGCTTCAGAAATGCATAAATAAAAAAAAGGCCTCAAAACAAGTGCAGACTTCAGAAGTATAGGTATTTAACATTGTCATATTCTTTTGCATATTCTCATCTTTGCAGGAACTCAACAAGTGCATATTCTCATCTATTGTGAGCACAACTCAACAAGTGCAGGACACAACTCACAAGTCTGTCACAACACACAACTTTTGTGAGCACAACAAGTGCATATTCTCATCTCTTTACAAGCAGGTCACAAGTCACAACTCACAACTCACAAGCCTTTTACTTTCACAACTCACAGAAAAGTAGAAATGGAAAGCAGTTTGACCAATGTTGTTGTGGCTTGCTACAGACTGCAAGCATTTGTTGCCAAGGAGCAGACAAATTTCAACAAACATTTAACTTGCAATTTACAATATCATTGACTGAAATATCCAAACAAAACTGATAATTCTTGTCCAAGCAGTCCAGCAGGCAGCAACATTAACAAACTAGTCGAGAATAAGAATAAAAAGACTATCAAGAGTCAAGACAACAGCACTAGAAAATTCAACAAACTTGTGCCCAGCCCTAAAATATAGTTACTTACAATCTAAAGTCCAGCTGCCAGTAGGCAACATTGCAATTTGCAGCAGCCAAAAGATTTAGAAAACCAACAAAACATTGTTGTGCAACCTCCAGTGCAATAGCTCCCAAGTTCCAAGTTCCAACAGATAGCAACCAAGAAAATAACAAAACATTGATGTGCCTGCGAGAAAATAGAACTCTTTAGACAAATGATCTACATTTCATAATATAAAATATATAAAACTATCAAGCAAGTTATGTAAACAAGTTCTTTACTTACCCATTACCACGCATCACTAGTTGATAGTTGAACTTACAAGTTGCAACTATATATCAATAATACTAAATTCAGTCCCACTACAAGCAAAATCTAAAAAAATAAGAAAGAATTTGTTAGTTGTTAAGAAACATAAGTAAGAAAATTATTTTCAAGATAATTAATACAAATACCAAATTCTTACCAAGTTCAAGTTGCTCAAGATACTCTAAATCTTCCTCAATATTGATTGGAAAAGGCTCACTTCTAAGCCAATCTTGAACACAAATAAGAGATTGCACAAGTTTAGGAGTTAATGAACTCCTAAAGGGATCAAGAACACGACCTCTTGCGCTGAATGCACATTCTGATGCGACACTTGAAATGGGAATGGCTAACACATCACGAACCATCTCCGCGAGAATAGGAAATCTCGGCTCATTAACTTTCCACCACATTAATATATCAAATTCATCACTATCTGGCTCAATATCTTCAGCAAGATATCTTTCCAATTCTGATTTACTACCTAAACTTCCAATAACTTCTTTATGCTTCTCAAATTGTTGTTTCGTTCTCATTCTTCCTCTATTTACAAAGTTGTCACAACCACTCACACTAGATATACTTGATGAGTTGTCAGATGAAGTGGGTGAAGATAGTACATGTGAAGAGCTTTTTGAGGATTTCTTAACATAATAATCAAACAAGCTTTTCATGTATTTTTTCACATCTGAACATAGCTTGTCCCCTACTTCTTTTCCAAACATATCCACAATTGCAAATGGAACATAATCAAGCTTGTTACGGGGATCCAACACGGATGAAATAAAGATCATCTTGTTCATTTTATGTGGTTCACCCCAATACTTTTTGAACTTTTCATTCATACTTTTTGCCATTTCTTTCAAATTACCATCTTCATTTTCCATCATCTCTTTCAAAATAAGATTAAGTTCAACAATTTCAACAAAATGTGTATTGCTAGTGACATAATTAGAACCAGAGACCTTCAAAGTAAGTACATAAAAAGTTTCAAGAAATTTCACCATTGACCTCACATTTTTCCAGTCAGCACTTGTAAGAATATTTGCACTAGTTCCATCTTCATCACTAGTTCTATCTTCATCTTCAGAAGAAACAAAACCAAAGGTACGAAGATGATTCAAGTATCCAATATCATAAAAACTATATCTTTCAAATGCAAGCTCAAAATGTTGTGCTACATCAAGCATCGAATATGTAGAGTTCCACCTAGTAGGAACATCTAAACACAATGATTTCTTACAAGCTATCAATTGAGATTCACAACATTCTTTGAACTTTCTAAGTCTTGCGGGAGATT
>JAJOOE010000589.1:0-46063 GCA_036250405.1 Solanum raphanifolium | reverse complement strand
TCTTGGCCCCCGCTAAGTACCCATGTTTAGAGGTGGTGTTGGACAAGTTGTGTATTATGCTTGAGCTTGACTCATCTATGGTATTTATGTATCATTCCATTTTTTTTTCTTGCTCCCTTAGTCCCGATTTCCCCCATGATTATTCCTATCGCTTATGGTCATTTTAATTGCTTCCGCGACCAAGGATGTGTAATGATACGCTATGAGGCTTGTTTGGGGTTCCTTTGGGTTCCCCATTCGGCGGTCACGTCTAGGCCCTAGGCTTGGGTCGTGACAATGGGTTGAGGCGGATATCCTGAAGATTATTTATAGGGTCATTGAAAATGCCTTAGCTCTGTTGATAGAGCTAGTGGTTAGGTGTAAGGGGTTTTTTTAGGGCCATGGTGTGATATTGGATAACCTCACAACGTGATTAGAAACCCAGGGAAATGTTTTGAGGAGATGTTCCCCTATCGGATGCAGCTAGCTTCATATAATAGATGGCTAGTATTGGGCCTCTTCCCAGTGAGCAACTAGAGATAGATATGAGTTTTGATGTTGATGATGATGATGTTGAGTAGGTCGATGATGAGTTGGCTGAAAAATGGTCAAGGAGGATTTAAGGATCTTGGAATTACTCAGACCTTGATTAAGATGCATGAGATTAATGAGTTCATTCATTAGGAAATCCTTGAGCAATCCCTTTGGGAGACTGCAATGGTTGTAACTAATGAAGTCACTTTAGACTCCCCTTTCCTTCCCACTGTTGAAACGAGAAGTGATGCCCAGTTAAGCCATTCCTGTCGCCTCTAGTGATCTTGTTGTCGGGCATTGATGCCACTCTTGAGGCTTCCCCACCTAATAGTCCAGACGAGAGATCTCCAAAGGCATAGCCCGCTAGGGGGACCCTTTTATCTTAGTCTTCCGTACTTTTATTCTTATCACATCAATGACATTGCTTTATTTTTTTGTAGAGTGAGGGCCTTTGAGCCAATATTCTCTTTTTGATTGTATTTTGTTATTTTGAATTTTTATAATTGTAGTACTTAACTTTTATTTATATTATAGTGCTCTTTTGGTCAAGCCATGTCTCTTTTATCTATTTCATTCTCTCTTGTTTTTGGAACCTCTTTTGAAACCCACCATGTGTTTTGAAAATTGTGAAATTCTTGAAGTTTTCATTGATAATGATTTCTGGATCCATTGTGTTCAATATTGATGTCTTGATTGGTACTAATGAGGTAGAGTGTTGGTGTTGTAAGAATAAAATTGACATGGTTGCACTTTTTAATAATCTCTATTTGAATCTTCTATTGACTAGAAACATTTTTATATGAGTCTTGTAATGAAAATAACGCGTATTCTTTTGATCTTTTAGGATGTAGTAAATGAGTGTATTTAGAAGTGCCATGTCTGGTGAGGTCATACATAAAAGCATGTATGTGGAGTCCTAGAATTTGCCTAGTTAGTCCTATTATTTGAATCTTGGTGAATGTGAGACATGATCTTGGGCAACAATTCAAAGAGAGTACCCAAGTGTCCATAATTTTTTGTGACTACCTTTTGAGGATGTGCATCCCATTTGACACCATTTGAGCCTAACCTATTTGTTGTCAAAACCAAAAGAAAATCTCTTGAACCAAATTGTCCCTACCTTCCCAACAAAAACCCTTTTGAAGCATTATTATGTCTGGATAGCTAACTTAGGCAAAAAATCCGACGTTGAGGCTGTGGAAAGGAAGGAGGAATAAAAGCCAAGTGAAGGGCAAAGAAAGATGAATGAGACTCAACTTTGAAAGATGCTACAAAAAGAAGAAATCACTCCTTATTTTTAAAAAAAGAGTCATTGTGATAAAGATGCTTTAGAAAAATGAAAATGAAAAAAAAAGTGAATGAAATAAATGGGATTCCAAATAGATTGAGTGACAAGTCAAAGTTTGAGTTTGATGAGTCCTAGTTTTGGACTCATTTAGAGTTTTATTTATATAGATTTAGTGTTCTCAAATGCTTATTTTGTGCCAATAACTGATGTAAAACCCTTAATTTTCAGGTATATGAATTGAGGACCAAAGCAAGAACACTAATTTGCAGAAAGGAACAAAGCGAGTTGAAAGAATAAAGACACACATGCAAGGTGATCACCAATTCCACATGGCGAGTCACCGAGTAGCCATTTGACCGCTTAAACTTCCAGTGTGCCAAACCCCGAGGGAAGAAATCAAGTTAGTGACGGAAAGGAGCAGTTGGCAAATCGCCGAGTAGTTCCGTGATGCATTGCTGGATCTCAAAAAGTTACAGATCTTGAGAATGCAGAATGCTAAGGCAGAAAATCGATGTAAGTGTCAAAAGGGCGGCTCTTCGAGTGGTTCAGCAAGCCCGACTTACTTCGCCAAATAGCTCTTTGCAGTATAATATTGACGACTATAAATACATTTTGGAACATTTAGTTTAGTATCAATTACTCTTTAGAACAATTTATTATTACGTTTTGAGCTTTGGAGACAAGTTTTCTATAGTTTTTCCTATGCTTTGAAGAATTGAAGTTTTTCACTTTTGAGAAATTGGTAGTGGGTCTTTGAGATTCTTCTAAGTGGAACACTGTAAAGACGAAATCAATCTTACCCAGTTGATGGAAACTCAATTTGCTAACAATTTTTATCTTTTTATGATGTCTAGCTAAAACCCCAATTCTTGGGGTGTGATTATTAGATTATGGGATGGTTTAGTTTATGGGTATTGCTATTTATTTGTTTAAATGCTATTTAGAACTGAGTTCAATCATTAATTGTGGTTTAATTTAAGAATTGTAGTGGCAAATGCAGTTCTACCCTTGTGTTTTTGGCTTGCTTGAGAGAGCGGTTTTAAAACTAAAATTATTGATTGATGGTCTATGGGTATTGGGTAGAACTGGGTTTAGCTCGAGAGAGTGAATCCTAAACCCAATTCCACACATTTACCTTGAGAGTGTGAATGGACATATGTGTGGGCTACTCTTATTTTTCATGCTTGTTAATGTTCGAGAGAAATCAAATTGATTCGAGGTAAATTGTTTGACAAAATGTTTACCTCCTCTATAGCCTAGCTTATTCACTAATATCTAGAGAAGTTCTAACAGTTGCAATTACCCATTTTTCTATATTTGCCTATAATTGAATCACATCCCAAGAACCCGTCTAATTATTATTATTTTGTATTGTTTGCCACTGTTTGTAGTTGATAACTCTAAACCAAAACCCCTATTTGACATTTATGTCACCCCTGATTTGAATGATGTTTTTATTCGAGATTTTCTATTCCTATGACTCATTTGACCATGTTCATACTTCCAAATTGAATCTGAAACACGTACCGCTCCCTGTGGAATTCGACCCTAACTGATTTAGTTGGGTTATATACTGATTAACGATCGTTAATGCTTAGAACTCGATGAAGTGTCTTTGATGAACGTTATCTAGTAAACAAAATGGTGTCGCTGCCAAGGAGTTATGTTGCTTGAGATTCCTTTGGTGAAGTTGAATTTTGTTCTTCGTAGTCGTAGTTGAATATACTTACTTTTAGTTTTGGTTTTTGTGTTGTTGTTTAGAACAGAGAAATGAGTGTCAAAGGAAGCAATGGTAGCCAAGTGGGTCCCCTTCTTTAGAAGTGATGATGCTTAGGGATAACATTCTAAATTTCGAGCAATTGGAGGGTGAGATAATTCATGAGATGTGGCTGAGATTTAAGGCACTATTGTTGCAGTGCCCAACTCATAGAATCCCCGATAAGATGCTATTGGATTGCTTTTATAGAGGTCTTGGTCCTGAAAATAGAGCAGTGGCTGACCAAATTTCTTTGGGTGGTCTAATACGTCAACCTTATGCAATAGTAGCCTAACTCCTTGATCACTTGACTAAGACCAACAAGGAGAACAAGACTCGGCCATGCTATTGACTGAGCTAGATCTCTTGGCCAAATATATTTTAGAAGTTGAAGTAATGTACGAAAAGAAAGATAGGTACATTCCTCCTCAAGAGCGTAGAAAGCCCAAGGATTATGAGGGTGGACAGATGGAAGAGATACTCTCACTCATTCTCTACAAAGTCGAAGAACACGACAGAGTATTGAAAGAGATAAAAGAGAATAACTCATTACTGAATAAGCTGACTACTTCACATTCCATATCCATTTAGTTACTGGACACCCAAATGGGTCATATGTTGTCTCATCTCTAGCCCAGACAACAAGGGGGATTGCCTAGTGAAACTATGGAAAACCCCAAGAACGAAACTGAATTGGGCACTTGCATCATGCTAGGACGTTAACTAAGGTGTTGGTTCGGAGGCAACCCATGTTTTTATTGCTTTCTTTTTTATTTTGGAATAATCGTTTGTCGATTGTGCAGGTTGAAGTGTAGAATGTGTTCGAAAAGTAAAGGTTGGCGAGCAAAATGTCCAGTGGGTGACTCACTGAAGGGGTAGGCAAGCTCGACTTGGACCTCCGTTGTACTCAAGAAATCAAAAAATGGAGTTTGTAAAACTCGGTAAGGCCATGGACAAGTTGGTGACTCGCCGAACAAGTCGGAGAGCCCAACTTTGTCCACTGTTCGGACCACCACATTAACCTAAGGTCTTGTAAGACTCGGTGAGGTAAGTAACCACTCGGTGTGTCTCTGACTGGTTCAACGAGGATGATTAATATCACCGAAAGGGTGCGAACTATACGGTTTTAAAAGGCCAAAGGTTTAAACTTTCAAACTCTTTCACATTCCCTCACTTTTAACTTCATACAATCACATACACACTTTATATTTCCTGTATTTTCGCATTTTTACCTCTTTCTAGTCGTTATTTGGTGTACGGAGTTGGATACTTTGCCGCCTTGCATTACAACTCCTTATATTCGGCATTAAAGGTTGGTTTTCTGAACCCCAAACTCATAATTAGTGGTTAAAATCATTTGCAATCATATTATTCTTATTGATGTGTGTTGGGACTCTGTGAATTAGTAAAAATGTTCTTCTGTGCCTATTTTAATTTCAATTGCGTGCCTAAATTGCCTAAGTTATTAATATCCCAAATTGTATGCCTTAAAATTGATCATGATCTTATGGATTGTGCTTAATTGGTGTTGGGTCTAGTCAGGTGAAGTCTAAGTAACCATGTATTGTGCTAACTGGCCTGCCTTGCCTAATGATGGAGCGTTTGATGTCATTTCTAAGGAATAAAGTCATCAAATGGCCAGTTTTGGCCAAACCGGGGGAAGTCTGACTACCCCGGCGGCCTGGGTCTTATGGGTCTAGGAATTGAATAATTCTACGGTTTGATTTTGTTTTCAAGGGCCACGGTGTTGATTTTGGAAGTTGGGGTTGAAAATGGAACGTTAGCCAGTTTGGCGAGCTGGGTCGAACTCGCCAAACCACTCGGTGATTCACCGAATCCCTTTTCCTCACCTTTAATTTCATTCTATTGTTGAGTTTGGGTGCTATAATTTTCAGCGAGAAGCTTGAGTTTGCCGAGTGCACTCGGCAATTCCCAAAATGTCTTCTATGATTGCCCTTTCTCGCCCTCATCACCTAAAATGAATTGTGATATTCGGCGGACTAATCTGTGCTGGACGAATGATGTCAGCATTTTGTCAAATGGGACTTCCCATCGCCGATAGGCCACTTTTTTGAAAAATATGAGCCAATCCTTTCGGTGAGCTTGATCTAGCTCGCCAAAGTGATTCGGTGACTCGCCGATTGGTTCGGTGAGTCTGTCTGCATCATGATTTCTGCAATTTTTCTTGAATACGTCTAACATTTCCCAGTGTGTGTTGCAGATATGACTAGACCAAAAGCAGCAGCTAGAGACATGCCACCCCGAAAGAGGGCAAGGGGAATCACTATTAATGAGGATGCAACTGCATTTCGGGTAAAGGCGAAAAAACTTCCTACCACTGGTGGGAAAGGCAATGGTAAAGGCGAGGCACCTGCTCCTCCGTCACCGGAAGTTAGCTCCGATAGTGACAGGATATATGGCCACACATCACCACTTCTTAGATGAGGGTGAGGACCAGGACCATCTGGGTGTTGTTTCTGAGCTGGAGGATGATGAGCTACTATTGGCTGGAAAAGCTGAGCTGCGATCCAAGAGGATGCATGATTCATCTAGGATTAGAGTGCCTGAGACCCATACTTTTCCTCATGTCTCTTACTAGGTTGTTGTTCCAGCACCATCTGCACAGGGTCCTTCTCCCCGGTCTATGAACAGACTGAAGACTAAGGATTGAGGACCATCATCGAGGAAAAAGGCTCCCTACTGATTGGGTGATAGACAGATACCCCGAGATATAAAGCACCATAAAGGACGGTAAGTTCGAGATCTTCACTAAACCCCGAGGTTCCTACATTCCTAGTTGGGTCTCGGAGTTTTACACTACATTTGGAGCCTTGGTGCCGCAGGGAAAGAGAAAAGCTACCACAACATTCAGGCCGGTAGATCATATAGTCGTCCGGGGTAAGAAGGTGAACTGTGACAACACTGATATAAATGTTTTGCTGGAATGCACTGACAACATTGCAGATGACTATTAGTACATGGTCAAGAAAAAGTCACTGGAGACTCTGAAAGAGTTGTTGGCCCTGATGATATCTGATGTTACTCCTCTGTGGTTGGAGGCAGGAATTCCCCTAGAAAAGAACAACCTCAACGTAGCAATGAGGTACTAGTTTAGGTTTATCAGCAACACTATCATGCAATCCCAGAATGAATTTATTCTCCGCCACACAAAGCCGGCATATCTTGGGTCCATCCTTTGAGAAAAGCGCACAAATTTGGGTATGATCGTTGCACAAGAGATAGACATGAGGGCCAAGAAGCCCCAGATTTCTCTTCTTTTTCCAATATTGATCACTAAGTTATGCACACAGGATCGGGTGCCTCGAGATGATATGAAGGATGTGGAAGTGATTCCCACATCTTCTACCGATATCTGGTGCATTGAGGCAGAGTACTTGAAGGATGTGGCAGAGAAGAAGAAGGCAGCCCCGGTGGACACCTCACCTGTTACTGATACTAAGACATTACATATAGAGGCAGTGTTGCCTACTCTGGCCCATGGGCCTTCAGGTATATCTTATATTGTTCCTTTTGTAGCCCCTAGCCCCTCCACAACTCCCATTCATCCTAAGTCTGTTACTGCTGTGGCTGCTCGACCCCTACTCACCTAGGATGTATTGCTTCGGATGGGGTAGCTAACCCACTCTGTGGATAGGCGTGCGTCCAGGCTTGAGGCCACCATCCCTAGGATGATTGAGAAGGCTCTGACTGCTGGTGTGACACCCCTTAGTGTGTCTATCAATTCTCTTGCGGCAAGGATAGCAGCGTGTGAGCAACGCTAGGAGGCCACTGATGAGGTGACGACCCTAAAGGCCGCAATTGCTGAGCTAAGGAAGGACGTGGACTAGCTGAAGTCCACGTATATGTCTATGATTTTTAGGAATGTGGAGATCCCCGATATGCCTGCTGATATAGATGTGCCTCCGGCTACCATCGTAAATAAGGTTCGAGTTGAGGAAATAGTTGCTGTAGAGTCCAAGGATGAGACTGATAAGGAGCAACTTAATATCGATGATGAGTCTACCTATGAGAGTCTGACAAAGTTTGATGAGGCTATGATAGATTCAGTCGTGCAGATTTCATTGGCACACACCACCATCGCTGGATCTAGTGTTGTTGCTACCTCGGGTAGTGATTCCCAGGATAAGACTGTTGTACCAGGCATTGATGCCCCGACAGATGGAGAGAATGTGTAGACATGACCCTTCTTTATCTCCCTCTATGTCATTTTTATTGACTTTGATTATTTTCTTGCATTTAAGGACAAATGCTTTTTTATTTGTGGTGCAGTGAGGTATTTCCATACCTACCTCTTGTGATTATCATTTTTTGTATATATATTGGGTTTTTGTGCTGTAAATTGTGTTTTGACACTATTTAGTGGATGTTTGAGCTTATGGCTCCTAGTGTTGAATGTAAATTGTTTTGACCCATCCAAAAATTTTGTCACCTCTTGTTTTGTGTGAAAGTGGTTGTACTTGCGCAAATTTAAGTATCGGTCATGATCAATACCGATGATTTGAATAGTGCTCTTAATCGAATAAAAATGAATGCGCGGCTACGATAAGGCCAAATGAAGTTGGATAGACAGTATGTGAACTTTTTGCATCACGTTGTGACCAGCCGATTATCGAAAGAGCATCCTGTTATGAACATTGCACACTAGTGAAAGTGTGGAGTCTTGTTGATACTAGTTCAAAAGCCTTGTGTGATGAGCTTATTGTGAACCTTATGTGATGACACCTATAATTTGCCCTATTGGTTCGGTTGACTAAGTGATGCAGGCTCTTGAAATGATCTTAGGCAACAATTTTGAAGAATGAAACAATTTGACAATATACCTATTTTGTGGCCAAACTTGTGAGTGTGTGAACTTTGCTTGAATCCATTTTTGAGCCTTATCCTTTGCTTGGAAGAAACTTGATGAAATTCGCAACCCCTCTTTATCCATTCACCCATTATCCTCATGAAGTGTGGTTTATTTGAATAGCCAACTTAGGACAAAAGCCTAAATTGGGTGTGTGGTGCAAAGAGAAGGTAAATCAAGAAGTGTGAAAAAGTCCCCTTTGATTCATGGTTTTTAAAAAGATGTAACTCCTCCATACGAAAAAGAAAATAAGAAAAAGAAAAAGAATGGAAAAGTTGTGAGAAAGTTGCAAAAGAAATGGGGTGTCAGGTATTCCTTTGGAAGTGAATAATAGGGTGAATTTTAAGCACACGTGGAAATGTTGAAGAAAGAGAAACAAATTGATGTTCATACCACATTTCATGGGGATAGTAGCCACTGAGACTAAATGACCATACGTTTACAATGAACCCCGGTACAAGCCTTGAATGACCCTTTTTACCTTCAGTGAGCTGAAGTGACTGTTTATTGGAAAATAAGGCAAACCTATGGGTTAAGTCGTGCATGTGTTCATCTTTGTGAGTGTGAGAGTTATGTGTGATTCCGAAACTATTAACTGTGAACAATTGGGTGTATATGGAATCATCTTTGTGTGAAGGCATTTGAGTACCTTTGTTGAGCTTTAACTTGCTCTTGAAACATGTATTTTGAACTTGAGATTCTTTGATAATGGTGAGTCACAACTTGAATATTTGAGTGGACAATTGATCCTTGCATGAGTAAGTTAAGTCTTGTTGTGTGCATTCATAATTGAGTCTTTTGTAGCACTGTTTGAGACATCATTTTTGAACTACTGAACATGAGTTTTACTTGAGGACAAGGAAAAGTTTAAATTGGGGGTGTTAATGAGTCCTATATTTGGACTCATTAAGGTTCTTTATTTATATAGATTTAGTGTCCTCAAAGGCTTATTTTGTGTAAATAACTGATGTAAAACCCTTGATTTCCAGGTATATTAATTGAGGAGCTAAGTAAGGACACTAATTTGCAACAAGGAAAAAAACGAATTGAAAGAATGAAGAAATGCAAGCCTGGTGATCACCAAGTCCACTTGGCGAGTCACCGAGTGGCCATTTGACCGCTTAAAGTTCCATTGTGCCAAACCCTGAGGGAAGAAATAAAGTTGGCAATGGAAAAAAGCAGTCGGTGAATCGCCGAGTAGTTCCGCGATGCAGTTTTGGATCTCCCAAAGTTACAGACCTTGAGAATGCTGAATGCCAAAGCAGAAAAGCGATGAAAGTGACCAAAGGGCGGCTCGCCGAATGGTTTGGCGAGCCCGACTTAGTTTGCAAAGTGACTCTTTGCAACATATTTTTGACGACTATAAATACATTTTTGAACATTTAGTTTAGTATCAATTACACTTTAAAACAGTTTATTATTAAGTTTTGAGCTCTGGAAACAAGTTTTCTCTAGTTTTTCCTAAGCTTTGAATAGTTGAAGTTTTTCACTTTTGAGAAATTGGAAGTGGGTCTTTGAGATTCTTCGAATTGGAAAATTGTAAAGATGAAATCAATCTTACCTAGTTGATGGAAACTCAATTTGATAACGATTTTTATCTATTTATGATGTCTAGCTAAAAATCCAATTCTTGTGGTGTGATTATGTGATTATAGGCTAATTTAGTTTATGGGTATTGCTAATTGTTAATTTAAATGCTATTTAGAAGTGATTTCAACAATTAATTGTGGTTTAATTTAAGAATTGTAGTTGCAAATATAGTTATACCCTTGTGTTTTTGGCTTGCTCGAGAGAACGGTTTTAAAACTAAAATTGTTGATTGATGGTCTGTGGGTATTGGGTTTTCCTGGGTTCAGCTCGAGAGAGTGAATCCTAAACCTAATTCCATACATTCAACCCGAGAGACTGAATGAACTAATGTGTGGGCTGCTCTTATTTTTCATGATTGTTGATGTTCAAGACAAATCGACCTGATTCTGAGTAAATAGTTCGTGAGACATTTTACCTTCTCTATACACTACCTTACTCACTAATATATAGTAAATTTCTAATAGTTGCTACTACCCATTTGTCTATATTATCCTATAATCAAATCACATCCCAAGAACTCGTTTCATTATTGTTATATCGTATTGTTTGCCGCTGTTTGTAGTTGATAACTCTAAACCAAAACCCCCATTTGACACTTATGTCACCCCTGATTTGAATGATGCTTTTTTTCAATAATTTCTATTCCTATGACTGATTGGACCATGTTCATACTTCCAAATTGAATCTGAAACACATATCGCTCCTTGTGGGATTTGACCCCATCTCATTTAGTTGGGTTATATACTGATTATAGATCATTCACGCTTAGAACTAGATGAAGTGTCTTTGATGAATGTTATCTCAGAAGAAAAGTTCTTAACTGAAAATAAAGGAAATGAACTTGAGAATCGATGAATATCATTGCAGCAATGTTTTGAAAAGGTAAAGTCACCAAGCCAAATTCACCATACCTTAACCCTCAACTCCATTACAAGCCTAAAATATCCTTGAGATCCAGCATGAACTAGGTCGTGTGATGAGTGGAAAATATGGGCAAATCTATGGGAGAAAGCTTGCATGTATTTCTCCTTTGAGCGAGTGAGATTTGCATTAATTCCTTATATCCTTGTTGATTTTGTTTGTGAGAGTGTGGAAACATATTTTATGTAAAGGCACTTGAATGTATTTGTTGAAACATGTTCATCAATTAGTCATGATGCTAAAGTGAGCTTGAGCTTGTGCTGAGACTAGCTAGTCATCATTTGAACCTTTTTCATCATGATTGAGTGTAGCATGTTATTCGTAGTAGTCTTGCTATGACAATTGCATGTTATCTCTCATTGAATACTGTTTTAGACACCCTTATTGAGCTAATTGTGTCCTTGATTTACTTGAAGAGAAGCAAAATTGTAAGTTTGCAGTGTTGATTAGTGGTAGATTTGCACTCATTTGAGGTCTATTTAGGTCAATAATTAGTATCCTCAATGCCTAATTTTGTCCTATTATGATAAAATGATTATGATATGCAATTTCGAAAGAAAATGGACAAGGCAGTGATTGATGTTTGAAAGAACTGCAAAAAATACAAAAAAACTTGCAAACTATACATTGTTGATCGCCTAACAAGAAGGGTGGATCGCTAATTGACCATGACCTCTCCTAAATTAGTAGTGCATAGCACCTGTGTCTATGGAATTAGGTCAGCGAACTCAAGTACAGAAGGTGATTCACCGAATGAGAAAGGTGACCTTGCTAAACATAGTAAAAAATGACAACGTGAAAAGAAAGATTGAAATCTCAGAAGACGATCCAAGGTGGTAATCGTCCATTTGCCGAATGTGAAAGGATGAATAAAACGAGTTCACCAACTAAGGTTCAAACACATGAAGTCCATAGGATGAAAAGACGAGTTGACGAGCAAGAGGCAATTCATCGAACGAGCTTGGCGAGATTGACTAATGTCACTGATTGAGTGAGGTATTGGGTTATGGGACTAATTTTTGGAAATTATAAATAGCCAAAAGGAGAGAGTACTTAGCGAGATTATAGTTAGTATCAAAGAATTAATTGTGAAATAGAATTTAGATAGAGAACACTTGACGTTTGTGAAGAACACTTTCTAGCTTTTTGGGGGTTTCTCAACTTTTGTGCTTGAAATTGACAAATTTAAGGTGAATCCTAAGTGGTTTTACTTGTAATTTCTTAATTTCATGTTACACATGGTTTCTTTCATGGAAGGTACAATCTCTTTACTTTTTGTGATTGGTGACTAAAACCCAAGATCTAGGGGTGCAATCATGAAGTTGGGTGTGTATTTAATATAGTGGGTATTATGTTATACTCTGTTTTGTTGTTGTTCATACATAAATTTGGTCTAATTAGCATGGGGTTAATTTATGGGTTAAGGTTGCAAACATATGTCCAACTTTTGATCTTCGGTCGATGCTCGAAATAGATTGATTGGAGTGGCTAATATGTTCGATCCTAGAAATTTAGGTTTGACATGTTCGCTCTATTTTCGAAAGAGAGAAAAGTGTAAGGTATTGAGAATTTTTTACTGGAAATTAGGTGGGATTGGAAGGATAATCTTTGCATAGATGAGTTGAGATTTAAACATGATAAGTGTCAATGAAGATGACTTAGCCTAGTCATGAATGGTCATCGGTATAGACGAGCATAATTACCCCTATGTGACATCAATTTTGAATCCCCGCACCCCTAGATTTCTTGTTAACTCTTCAATTCTTTAATATTTTTGTTTAATTGCAATAATAGATAACCAAAGCTTTTTATTAAATTGGTGGATTTATCCACCCAATTTTTCTTACCATTGAAAATGAGCGATCTTAAAATCTAACTTTCTTGATAGAAATTCTTCACGATATACCATTCTCGGTGGGATTCGACCTCTACTCTTCGTGGGTTTTTTATTCATTACGATCATTGTCCTTTTCAATTTGTTTTAAAGAGAACATTTGAGGATTTTTATTCAACCCCATGCTAATTAGCCTAAATCCATGAATGTACAGTAGTAAAAGAAACCAAACACAAAATCTACTACATCAAACCAACACCCAACCCCATAATTGCACATATAGAATTGGTATTTTAGCCATATATCATAAAAAGAAAATAAATTATACCTATCATGATAGCTGCCATGAATGTGTTGAAATTACAAAATTATAATCAACACTAACTTCGATTACAATCTTCAATTGTTAATTTCAACAGTGTATTCTAAAATCCCAAAACATAAAAGTACTTTTCACAAGGTAAAGTCTTCAAAAATTCTCAAAAGTTTCATACAAAAATTTGTTCTTTAAAACACTCTCTATTTTCTCTCTCTTTTGGGATATTACAGTTTCCCAAAATCCAATGCGTGACCAACATGGTGACATTAGTCTCGCTAAGCAAACAAGTTCGGTGGATCACCAATTGTTCATCGGCTCGCTCTTCATTTTATTCAGGAGTTTCAAATTCTATCAAGTCTACCTTCCACATTCGGTTGATCGCTGATTACTACTTTTGTTCACCTTTTATGCCTTCGTTTTACTCCAATGTTCTATCATATTCAGTTATGGTCTTCTACTTCACCCTTGCACTTTAGTGAGTCACCGTTTGATATTCAGTCCACCAACGTTCCATGAACATCTTCAAGTGTGAGCATTGTTACTTTGGGCGAGGTCTAACCACTTAGAGGATCCAACTGTTTTGTTAGGTGACTTCCAGTTAAGAGGTTATACCACTTTCAATGTTTTTGGCCTCTTTTTCATATATTCTTCATTTCCTTGTTTTGTGGCCTTCATAGCTTCAAATCATTGAAATATCATCAGAAGAGGACATAAATAGGCCTTGAGGACTCTAATTGTTATCCTAAAAAGGCCTCAAATGAGTGAACATTTTTTACTCATCAACACCCCCAACTTAAACTTTTGCTTGTCCACAAGTAAATAAAAAATACAATTAGTTCAACAAGGGTGTCTACAACAGTTCTCAATGAGATTTAACATGTAAGTGTCACCACAAGACTATTATCAAGCATATGCAACACTCAATCATGCTACAAAAGCTTCAAATGTTGACTAGCAAGTATCAATCTAAGCTCAAGCTCAGTAGTCTTTTCTTTGTATTGTATAACCATGTTCCAATAAATGCATTAAAGCGCCCCCACATCAGGAACAATTATGTGTTGTAGTAAAGAAAATCAATAACAATTTAGGAATCAATAACACTCCCAATCTCCTCAAGAGAAATAAATGCAAGTTTAATCACATAGGTTTGCCCATATTTTCCAATCATCACACAACCTAGTTCATGCAAGATCTTGAAGGTGCTTTGAGTCTAGTAATGGGGTGTGAGGGTAAAGATATGGTCAATTTTGCTGATGACTTCACCTTTTCAAATGAATGTTGTACTCATATTCACCTCTTCTAAAGTTCTTTCCATTCTTTAACTTGGAGACTTAAACTTCAAAAAATAATTCATTCAATTTATTGGACACCCCTTTTATTTCCTCACTTTATTTTTCTTTTCTATTTTCAACCCTTTTTTCAGCATTTTTTAACGAGAAAAGGGTATGAAATATATACGAACTTTGACCGAAATTGATGTAACAATACTGATCTTTGGAAAAGACCTTTTACCCCTTGCACTATTCAGTAGTGTATTTTAAAGTTATATATGTGCCCACGTGGACATCACAAATATTGCATCATTATAAATAGAAATGTGTCCACGTGGGCACATATATACCTTTAAAATACACTATCAAATAGTGCAGGGGGTAAAAGGTCCTCATAAACATTGGTATCGTAACAACAATTTCGGCCAAAGTGGGAGTATTTTTTAGACCCTTTTCCCTTTTTTTAATAAAAAGAGGTTCCTAGTTTTTGCAACAAACTTTAACGTTGACTATTACTTTTACTTTCTTTTCCTTCCACTAAGCTTTCTTTCCTATTTCCCTTTCACACTCCAACTTAAGCTTTTGACCTAAGTTGGCTATTCAAATAAACCCATGCTTAGAAAAGGATATATGAGTGAGAATTTAGGGACAATTTAGCTCAAGAGGTTTCAAGAAGATTGACTACATATGGTTTAGGCTCAAATAGTTCCAGGATGGTTGCAAACCCTCACAAGGTAGTCACAAAAGGTAAGAACATTTGTGTTTCCTCTAAAAATTTGTGCCCAAGATCATTTATTGCATTCACCAGTCTAGAAAACCGGACTAACAAGGAAAATTCTAGTATTCAATACGTATCCTTTGAAGTAAGACCTCACCAGACATGGCAAGTCAAACTTAATCATTTAGCACAGCTCTACAAAATTAAAAAGCTTGTGTGACATGTTCATTGCAAGGCTCAAATCAATATTCAACTAGTGAACATAAGAATAAAAAAAGAACATTCAACAGCGAAGTAATATCGATTTAATCTTGGAACATTCACACAAAACACATTTCTCATCATATGCACTATCCAAGACAATTATAGTTAACACAATCAATCCTTGAACATGAATAATAAAAACTCAAGCATTTCAACAACTTCCAAACTCATGGTGCACAAAGTATAGAGAAACAAAATTAATCAAACCAACTACTATCATAATAAACTCAAAATAGTAAAATACAACAAATTTATCAAAATAAAAGTGAAAGTAAGAAAATACAATAAAAAGAGGGAATATAGGAACAAGTGCTCTCACACCACAAAAATAACACAATAGTGTCCTCAATGCAATAGAAATTATGTACAAGAAGGGATTAAAATAAAAATCCCCCTAACACGCTATGCATGTGAAGTTATCTATTCTAGATTCTCCGAAGGGACAACATCATCTGGCGCATCAGTGCCCGACACATCTAGCACCAGAGAAAGCATAGTAGCATCAACTAGGACAACAATGCCCGGCAATCGGGAGGAGGAACAGTGGTGTTTGAAGAAAACCATTGTTGTTAACTATGGAAGTCTCCCACAGAGATCTCTCTAATGTATCATGCACCGTTGACTCCTCTAATACCTGCAGCTCTGACAATGTATCTGCTATCTGCTACTTATTCTCTTTACTATAGTCCTTATCAATCTACTTGGCTAAATTAGCACCAGCCTTATCCTCAAACTCAACCTCAACATCAACCACTGATTACTCTTCTACATTACTATGGACATCACTTCTAGGCTCATAATGAGGTACTACCCAAGGCATATTAAGTAACTGACCGTCATCCCAAAGCATGGAAATCTATGTGGACCACAGCTAGTCCACATCAGTCTAAAGTGTATCAACAATCTCTCTATTTAATTCAGTTACATCTGTGGAGCTACCCTCACTTCTCTCTGTAGCTTCCACTCGATTAGTGAGGTTGTCCAACCCCTCTTCATATGACACTAAAGTGGTCCACTATATCACCATCCCCACCTCACCAGGTACATTGTTACCTCAAAAGCCCTCTATATGATTTTGACGATATACTTCTCTATCCTAGATGGACTAGCATGAGTCAAGGGAGGACTAGATAGAGAGATAGGTGCAGGAAAAAAAGGTACCAAAGAGGGCTACGAAATACGTGGTGGCTCCATAGAAGGAGTGTAGAATAACACCGGCCTCATGCCAACAGTGTCTACCAAAGTTAAAGTTTTAGGTTGTGGCAGCAATCTCTTATTCGTGTCATCTCTTATGTAGTCAGCCTTAATCATCCAAATATCTTTGGTGGAAGCATGGTGATACAAACATTTATTCTCTCTCTATAAGGAACTTCTGCAGCCTCATATAGTAGGGTGATCAAGATTGGGAAGGATAGAGATGTATGTTCTTGACAAGCTCTAATCAAAATCTCCTCCACAAAAATTATTCAAGCATCGATCTCTGTCCGCTTAATGATTCTACTTATAAAATGGGCTTTGCATGCTAGAGAATAAACTCATTTTGGGATGGTATCAAGTTACTATTAATGAAACCAAATGTATTACGGGAGGTGATGTTCATATCCTTCTTCTCAATTTTCACTTTGTCAACCATCTACGGAGGATTGTGAAATAAGGGGTGCTAGCTACCACTTGAGTGCATCTAGGCCCTGCTTCATCTAGAGCTTGTAGTGACCATCTCTATCACTCATTGTACCAAATATTTGATTTATTGCACCTGTGTTGCATGGTACCATCTTTCCTTTGACTTTAAGCTTGTCCCAGGGCTTCCATATTGTGCCTTTTCACTTCTTTAGCAAGTCCTTTGCATAGGCCTCGTAAAATTCCCTCACCGATGCCAGGACATGAAAGGGTTGAGCTCTTGTAGGATGCTTTGTCGGATGAAATTTTTTTGTCTGCAAAATTTTGGGGTAGTCACTCATAGCCCCATCAGTAGAGAGTCATCTCTCCTTAAGAATAGTGTGTTCTCTAGCTGCTTTGAGCCTATTGAAATGAGGGGTACCAGCCACCGCTTGAGTCCATCTAGGCCCTGCTTCATCTAGAGCTTGTAGTGACCGTCTCTATCACTCATTGTACCAAATACTTGATTTATTGCACATGTGTTGCATGGTACCATCTTTCCTTTGACTTTAACCTTGTCCCAGGACTTCCAGATTGTGCCTTTTCACTTCTTTAGCATGTCCTTTGCATAGGCCTCGTAAAATTCCCTCACCGATGCCGGGGCATGAAATGGTTGAGCTCTTGTAAGACGGTTTATACAATGAAATTTTTTTGTCTGCAAAATTTTTGGGTCATCACTCATCGCCCCATCAGTAGAGAGTCATCTCTTTTAAGAATAGTGTGTTCTCTAGATGCTTTTAGCCAATTGAGGGTTATTGGAATAATTATGAGGAGAACATTGAAGTTCGGTGATTAGGATTGAGGGGCCTGTGGCAGCTTGGACAGGATGTACGTCCCTTTTATAGTCACTACCTTTTCGGGGGCCTCACTCACATATGTAGAGGATCACAAAGTTATTTGTTGTCGAGGAGCCTCAAATGGATTTTTTACAGTAATACATCAGGTTTACTTGAGAAGGGGTGGAAATGGAGAGTCATGTGATAATGTGTCATGGCCTAGGGTCACTCCCTAGATGTAACAAGCGTATAGAAGCCCGAATGACTTCATACAGGACACTTAGTTCTCATAACATAAGAAATAGAACAATAAGAGTAAATCAACATTTCAAGTCTAAAAAGTTTTTATAAAGAAAAGAGGAAGACTAGACACTTTGTCTCATCATAGCCATGTATTATAATATCGAATGAAATTGGGCCTAGACCATACAACATTTTCAAGAGTGAAAGTACATTAAAGAAACAAAACATAGGAAAATTCGTCCTTGAACCATAAGTCCTCACCAAGTGTCACGACCCGGGGATACACCATATATGTAACATGGCGTACTTGACCCCGAAGGGTTCTCATACAAGCCCTTGGCATATCATAACATAAGATAATAGAAAACTACGAAAAATTTAAAAACTTGTATCCATACAATTGAAGTCTTTTATAAAAGCAAGCGGAAGTCTTTACTACACTTTTGTCTCAACCCATCTAACTCAACTTGAATTAAAACATTTGGGACACAGGCCATACAATAGTCTCATGACATGAAAAAAAAAAGAAAAGATAAAGAAAATAGTGGGTTTGTCCTCGAAACTATGAGGACTCACTAAATCTTCAACTCCTTTGTTCCTTAGAAACCTAGCTTCAAGAGTGGAATAATCTCTGAAACCCTATATTTGATTAGAATGTAGGAAAGGTATGTATCAGTACAAAATGTACTAAATATGTCAGCTAGCATAACACCATAAGAGCACAACATAAGGGTTAGTTAATATAAGACATATTCCATAATTATATGAAATATTTCATGAAACATAAACTATAAGCATAAGAGAAAATATCATAATCATAAGTATAGTCTCCAACATAAGCATTATTCAACTCCTAGTCATTTACATCATAGTAAGACCACTCCCAAGTAACCTCGAAGCATACTTGTGCCATGCATGAATAGCATCCCATAATAACATTGTCACGACCCGAGAGCATCCCCTAGTTGTAACACGGCGTACTCGACCTAGAATGGGACTTATACAAGCCTCGTAGTCATTCATTGCATTCCATAATGAAAATAGCGCGGAATTAAAAACTTATTTAAATCCAAACATTGAAACTTCATCAAAAACAACCTTTAAAAGACACAACAGAAGTCCAAGTCTCACACGGCCATCTTAACCAAATCTTTAAAACTATAGCAGTGACACATCCCTTTACAATCAAAAAAACTAGAATTGTCTATTACATGCAAAAGGAAAGAAACTCTAGAAGACACTTGTCCTCGATCTATGAGGACGTACCACCATATCCTTGGAGGAATAGCAATCCAAGCTCTTCAATCTAGCTAGAAGCAATCACTTGCCGGAACCTACACTTGTAGTTAAAAGGGAGAAATATGGGTTAGCACACAAAAATGTACTAAGTATGATGACCATGCAAAAATATTCTTTAAAGGGATATTTTGGTTGGAAACTATGCACTATGCCACTTTTTAGAAATATCATGTACAATAGCAGAAGAGACATACAATACAAGTATAATCATCATGCAAGTCATAATACCACATTTAGACAATATCATCATGTAAACTATTACCTTTACCTTAGACTTTCACCATAAGTAACCCTTAAGCTATACCTTGTTCAATGCATGGATAGCATCCCATACCACCATCCATACCAAGGCACCACACTAAGGTCACCAAAACTGAAATTACCATTCATTCCTTTTCACCTTTACACAATATCCACACATAAGAGACATAACATTTCATAAGGCATGACAAGGGAGAATAACTCATAATCTAACCCAAGTATAACATGCATATCACATTAAGCATTTAGGAGTCAACTTTTTTCAAATACTTCATTTAGAGTACTTTCATTCCTTTAATCATTTAGATTTAGAGAACTCACTATGATCCTATCAAAGCCTACTAGTTCATTGTATAGATGGCATCCCATACTACCACGTACACTTCATAAAACCTCTCAAGAAACCATAATGCACATCTCACATGATGGGAATAAGCGTTTAACCAACATAGACCATGCAAGCTAGACATGGAATCCGGTGTCATAAAGCCCCACATCGTAAAGAGGTGTTCCACTTGCCTAAGGTAGAACGATAACATTAGGATGGATGAATCCTTAGCTTGGATGAAATCTTCTGGCTAATATCCTATGTGGGCACATAGTTATGGGATAGGAAGATGTTCCTTGGAACTCTAACCTAACATTTGGAGAGTTTCAATCTAACCATATTCACTCGGTGCTTAGCCTACATTCCCATAGATTATTTCATTAACATTACATTAGTGTATTATGGAAGGATGCCATAAGCCTATCAACCCATAATATATTATTACCCAAGGAAGGAATGCTATAAGCCTATCGATCCATGGTAGATTCAAGGATAGCTCTAGGGTCCCCATGAAAAGAATGCTATAAGCCTATCGAATCATGGTCGCTCATTACATTCTTATACTCATGAAAGGAATGCCACTAGCCTATTGATTCTAGAGTCTTCATTACATTAGATCATTTATGAAGAATATGCCTAAAGCCTATCAATTCATAGCCATCAAGTCAAGACTCATTCATCCCTCATCTATGAAAGGAATGCCATAGCCTATCGATTCATATTCCTCAAGTCAAGAAACATTCATTATACAACAAAGGGTGTCTATGCCTACCAATTGAAGATATACAATATATATAAGACAACTCTTCACATTCAATCCTCATCATACATAGGTGTCAAATTGAGAAATAGACTTTCAATAATAACACATTTACATTAACAACATGATCACCTTAAGTTCATTGAATTAACATTCATATACTTAGTAAGTAAACACCTCCACATTTCAAGTGGATCAACATCTCTAGCACAATTCTACTTCAACAAGTAATTTAGTCAAAACTTGCCTTCAAGACCATAAATCTCAAATCATCAACACACCAACAATTCACCATAATTAAGGCATATATAATGATACAATTCAATAGCCCAAATTAATTTAGACATATTTCAATCATAAGCCTTCATAATCAACAAACACACTTCATAGAGGCACAAATTAGGAATTGAGAGCAATCATGGATTCATAAAATAGTTTCATCATAACTCATCAAATAAACATCAATACAATCAATATATGACATTAGAAACCATTTGAAATCATTTGGTGAAAGAACCTATGAGATTGAGTAAAACCCTTGCCTTTTCATGAACATTGAAAACTTCTTTGAAATTTACTCTAGGGTGAAAGCTAACCCTACATGAAGGATCACTATACCTTTTTTGCTAAGATTTTCCCATGAAAATTGATGAAGAAAGCCTTGACTCCAAACCCTAGCTCTCACTTCTTTTTCTTCCTTGAGTTAGAGAGAGAAATATTGAGAGAGGAAGAACTTTGGGGTTTTGATTTGGGTGTTTTGAATAAAGGAGTAAATGAAGTGTTTTAAGACTTGAAAATATTTATATTTATGATATAAACCGTTTAAAATCAACACCACATAATAAAACATTAAAACAAAATTACTTTAAAACCCTTAATTCAGGAAACCCCGTCAAGGACCAAGTCCACTTCTACGGACCGTGAAACGGGACCACAGCCCGTGGTGGTGCCCGTGGTCCTCTAGGAAGTAGCTCCCTTGACCTTGCTAAACCTCCACATGGCCAAGTCATCTCCATGGCCACCTCTACGGGGTGTGGTCCTGACCACTAGCCGTGAAGTGGCCCGTGGTCTTGAGGCAGTGGCTTGGCCAAGTTGCCTTGCTTGCCATGCCACCAAATGACCTTCATGGCCACTTCTATGCACCGTCGTCAATATCCCTAGCCGTGAAGTGGTCCATGGTCTTGGGGCAATAGATTGGCCAAGGTTGGGCAGCCTTGGCCTTTGGCTTAGGCCTTGCCCCTTTGGCTTAGGCCTTGCCCCTTTGGCTTGGCATTTTCCCTTCCAACGCTTATCCAAAATTAAAAAGGGTCTTTCCATGATGGAGTCTAGCACGTACCTTGATGTTGACTGACTAAACTCCATCAAACAAGGCTCGGAACAACATTACACAACATGAAACCTCATTACAAATTCAAAACAAAGTCCATAGGCTCTAGTTTCGCTAGTTTGTTTTTTGGGTCGTTACATTATCCCCCACTTAGGAACATTCATCCTCGAATGACACTTTAAACACATTAAGGGGTAACGAATCAAGACTAGCAGCCCACAATCATGACACATCAATATACATGCACAACATCATAGGAGGAAACATCAACTCCACATCAATAAGCTCAATGCATATACAAGAAAAGTAGGAACTACTTCTACAAACTCATTATGCAAAAAACATCAACAAAAGAATCTCATCACATCAAAAAGGAACTATAACTTACTGGTACCTTCATCCGGATTAGATACTTTGTCCTTGTTAGCTTCAAGAGCATAGAAATGGTTCTTCTTCGGAGCATTAGGATACGAGCCTACATAAGAAGCTTGTTTGGCTTCCCTTCCTATAGCCGTAAGAGTAGGAGAATTCCTCACTTGATGATCATGCTTTCCATAACCATAGAACCCACTAGTACCGTCTAGGCACTTCCCATGATGCCTCTTTCAATTAGTGGTGCAAAGAGGTTTAGAAGATTGAAATCCACCACCTTTCTCCTCATTAGCCTTAGGTGCACTAGAAGAATCTTGGTTAGGAGCTCTCTTCTTGAACCTAGTTTGACCTTGCTCATTGGACCTACCCCTTTTCAACTCCCTACCCGTCCTCTTAAGTTTGGACTCTTCCATTGATTGAGCATACACCACAAGTCTAAAAATATCCATATCATTATGGAGCATCGTCGTACAAAACTCTTCCTTAACTAGGTCAGATATACCCATCATATACCTACTCATCTCATCCCTAAGGTTAGACATCAAGGATGGAGAATACTTAGTCAAGAGAGTAAATTTCAAGGAGTACTCTTCCACACTCATGCTACCTTGCTTAAGATTGATGAACTCTTCAACCTTACACTCCCTCTTCTCACGGGGAAAGTACCTACCAAGGATAGCTCCCTTAAACTCCTCCCATTCTATCAGACCCTCTTATAAAGGCCTATTGCTTTTCCATTGAGTAAACCACACTTGGGCCACCTCCTTCAATTGATAGGAAGCCGACTTCGCTTTCTCCCTAGAAGATACCCCCATAGCATTGACAAATTTATATACCTCATCCAAGAATTCTTTGTGACCAAAGAAATATCAGAGGATTCATCCTCACAAAGTATCTCAACCTTGAGGACACAGTACTCTCATTAGAAGTCACCCTAGGTCCCACATGTCGGTTAGGTTGAGCCGTCATGGCTTGAGCTAAGGTTAGAAAAGCTGCCCTAATCTCTTCATTGGTCATGGCTGGGTGATGAGTCCACAAATTGGACTCATTTAGGGCTATATTTTAATAGAAATTGTGTCCTCAAATGCTTATTTTATCTCAATATCTGATGAAAACCCTTAAGTTTCAGATATTTGAAGTTTGAAGGAAAGCATGGACACAACGTCGCAAAAAGGAACGAAAAGGCTGAAAAGAATGAAGAAATTAAGGCATGAGGATCACCGAGTCCACTTGGCGAGTCACCGAAGGGTCTTACTTCGTCTTTTGTTCCAGTGTGCTGAGCCCTTAAGGAAAGGATCAAGTCGGAGAAAAAAGGAAGCAGTCAGCGCATCGCCAAGATGTTTCGCAAAGTTGTATTATGTCACCCAATGACCCAGAGCACGACGATGCTGAAGGCTAGTGCAAGACGGCGATGAACTATGCCAAAGGGGGAATCGCCGAGTTGATCGGTGATTCTGACTAACGACGCCAAATGATCCACTGCAGCACAAATCTGTGAAAATTATAACTACTAGTTAGAAGTGTAGGTTTAAGTGTGGGACAATTACTATCATTTTTATATAGAATACTACTTTTTGATATTTTTTCTCCAAGTTTGAGAGGGTTTTGAAGGCTTGAAGATCCACATGGTTTCATCTTCAAGATTTGGATTTGGGTCTCTTGGATTCTTCATATATGGCCCGCTACTAGGGAGTAGTGTTATTTTGGAATTCTTAGTTAAGTAGAATTTCTATTTTTAATATTTGTAGTTTTACTAATCTTATTTTTGGTTTTGTTTTTTTGTAAGTTGTTGTACGCAGAAACCCTGAGTATGGCTGAGGGAATTGGTCGCAAGTTAGCTGAGGCGAACCAAGAAGTCGAGGATGACCTCAAGTTAGCTGCACTGGTAACTCAGTTGAACGACTTGGTTACCAAAATCTCAAAGGTGGAAGTCTAGTACAACAGCATGGGGGAGGTACATGACCGCTCATAAGCAAACACGATTTACGAAAAATGAGAGTAAACGTGTCGAGGACAGGATGTTGATCATTCTCTAACAAAGATGAAGGAGAATGTCAGAGGATTAAATCAGACGGTTGGCTCACACTACAGATCCATCCACCTAGTCGAAGCACTCATAAGCCATGTGTTGCCTCATTCTGATCCAACAAAGAAAAAGGGGTCACCTAGTGGTATTACGATCAACCCCAAAATTGGAACATGAATAAGGACGTGCGCCGTGCCACGACGTTACCTAAGGTGCTTCTTGGGAGGAAACCCAAGGTTTTAGATGTTTTAATTTGTTTTTTTATAAATAATGGTGTGTTAGTGCTGCAGGTTTAAAAGCTGAAGCTGTCGAAAAAAGTAGATTGGTGAGGTCGGTGACTTTGATTTAGATCGTCGTTTGAACCCTCACTTTGACTGAAGATCCTATAAAACTCGGCGAGCCAAATGACCACTCGGTGTGTCGCTGAGTGGATCGGCGAATATGATTAACGTCGCTGAATGGGCACGAACTGAACAGTTTAAAAAGACCAAGAGTCTTAAAGTTTGAAATTCTTCACTTTCCCTCACTCTTAAACCTCCCAAACTCGCACCAAGGTAGTGTTTTCCTTATTTTAAGCATTTTACTAATATTTTTGTAGATTGATTTGCGCTCAAAGTTGGATTTGTTTGCCGCCTAGCTTTTCAATCACGATTTAATAAGCACAAAAGGTTGGTTTCCGAATCTGGAGCTTACATTTGAAAATTTTACACTCATTTTCTATGATCGAAACATATTGATGTGTATCGGGCATCTCTGATAGGATTAGAATGCTTAAGTGCTTATTTAAATTTGAAACTTTTGCCCGTATTGTTTGATTGTCAAATGCCCATAATTTCTGTGGTTTTTAATGAATTGGGTTGTGATTGTGTTTCGTTAGACTGACTGGGTAAAGTCTCAGTAGCCCATGTTTGCGTTAAATGTAGAAAATTTGCATAAAGATAGAGCAGGTGACACCACTCGTAAGAGCAAATATCGTCAAATGGCCAAATTAGGAAAATCTGAGAGAAATCGGAGTATCCTAGGGAGATGGGTATTACGGGTCTTGTTTGAATTCCATTAGTGCATGCTTTGATTTTATTTTCGAGGAGTTCGGGGTTGAATTCGAGAATATTGGTTGAAAATGGGTACGTCAGGTTGTTTGGCGAGTTGGGTTGAGCTCACCGACCCACTCGGCGGTTTGCCTAATGTCTCTATCTCGCCCTTAATATCGTGTCAACTTGATGTTTGAGACTGTAACTTTCGGTGAGAAGCCTTTGATCGCCGAAAGCACTCAGCGACTCACCGAAAGTACTCTTGATCGCCCTTTGTATGCTTCTATGAACTCCTATTGCACTGTAACTTTCGGTAGACAAACCCATGCTCGCCAAAAGTAGTCGGAGATTTGCCGAAAGGACATTTCCATTGTCGACCTTCTATAATTTGAAGCCAATCCTTTCAGTGAGCCCAAGCTAGCTCGCCAAAGAGGTTCGGGGACTCGCCAATCCACCTAGCGAATCCTCTTGCAGTAGATTGCCTATGCTTCTATTTGAATTTTCTCCTTATCTTCCCAATTATTTGCAGGTATGACTAAACCTAACAAATCAGGTAGCAACACAACACCCCGAGGCAAGGTGATCTTAGGCATATTTATATGCCTAAGTTGTCAATAATTGCCCATAAAGTGCTTAAATTGAGGAATAATCTTGAGTCTGTTAGCTTGATTTTTGCTATACTTGTGATGACTGTGCACTTACACACATGATTAGTTGTTTCAAGAACTCTCAAAGGAAGTGGAGTTGGAACGAAGAAAGACGGAGCAAAGATGTGTAAGAAAATGGCCAAGGCAAAAACCACCAGTGGCTGGCGCACTGGTTGGCGCGGTGCGCCACTGGTGGTACTTTAAAGAAGAGTTTGTGGCGTGCTTAGAGGCGCGACGTGCCAAGGAGGAAACTTTATAGGGAAGTTGTAGGCGCGATAGGAGGCACGACACGTCCCTCTTTTGCAGACTTTTCCAAGTTTTAAACATTAAATAGGATTCCTAATTTGAGTAGGATTTGTTCCCAACTTTTCCTACTATTATAAATAGATCCTTAGGGCTCCATAATCATAGTTCGACTTTTGATTTAGTGTGCAAGAGCAAGAATTCAAGTTTGTAATAGGTTTTAATCCTTTAACTCTTCTATTTTCCAAAAATTGCATGAACTATTGTATTTTCTTGTTTTCTAATAGCATGAGTAGCTAAACGCCCTAGTTTTGGGGCTGTAGCTACGGATTGATTGTTGATTATTTGAGGTTTTTGGATTAATTTTTGGTTGTCAATACAAGATACTTCTGTATTCTTGTTTTAGTATTTTATGTCTGCACACCATAAGATAAAATTATTGTCTATTCTTAAAATCGAGAGAGGAGGGATTAGATAGACCAGAGAATATAGAGATCTCGGTCCACCCATTAGATAGAGGTGATTAGTGTACATGAGTGACACCCAGACGAACACCTTGCTTGGTTACGAAATAGGATTAAATATAAATGCTCACCAGTTAGTCTATTTTTCCCCGCTCAACGATGTAGTTAGATAACTAACTGGGTAGGCGATGAGAGGCGTATAACCCGGATCATATCATCTACCCTATAAACCAGTAACTTGACAACTGGAATTAATTCTAAGTCAATAATATAGTACATGATATTCGTATATGCTGCAGCCTTGGAATTGCTTTTAACTTGCTTGAAACATTATATCAAAGTTGTTCACAATTAGTTACTTTCAATTATTGCATAATTATTAGTAGATAAACAATAAATCATCAACTCTTGAAAAGTTTACTTTTTACTTTTAGCTGTAGAATTAAGTGAATTTAAGTTGATCATAAGTCCCTTGGGAACGATAACTCTTTTCTTTAAGAATCTATAATACTTGCGCGACCACGTACAGTTGCGTGTATATTTAGGAGCAACATGTTTTTGGCACCGATGTCGGGGACTTAGAAATTGATTTATATTCAATCTTCTTAAGCCTACACTTAATATATTCAGGTATTAATTACTTTATCTTAGCTTGTGTATTGCAGGCACTTGATTTTCAGGTCTGACTCGGAAAGGAGATCTTGTCAAACCTTACCTGAAAGAGTTTTATGCCAGCGCAGGAAAATGGTGAATGAAGGACTATATGGAGAATTGGGGTTAGGTATTCCGAAAATCATTGATAATGATAATCAAGACAACTTGAATAACCCGGAAAATGTGAATAACCAAAAGAACCCGAATAGCCAAGGAGTACCGCATGTCGTACCCGCAAGACCAGTCCATGATGTGGCAGTCCCACTCACAGCCAATTTGGCATCTAGTATTAGGAAACCTCCATCGGGGGGTAGATTTGAACTAAAGCAAAGCATGGTACAGATCCTCCATACTAATAGGCAATTCACTGGTCTCCCCCCGTGGATCCTCAAATTCATTTTAGGACTTTAATAGAAATTACCAATACATACATCCCAATTGGAATCTCATCAGGCTATGTAAGGTTGACTTTGTTACCATACTCATTGTTAGGAGCTGCAAGATGTTTGTTAGACTCTGAGTCACCAAACTCCATCACTACTTGGGATGATCTAGCGAAGAAGTTCCTGAGTCGATTTTTCCCATCTAATAAATCCCTGAAGCTTAGGGGTGAGATAATAAACTTTGTTCAAAAGCAAGCGGAGGACATGTACCAAGCATGTGAGCATTTCAAACAAATGTTGAATGCTTCCCCACTCCACATTTAAACCAATGAGGTACTTACTCACATATTCTTTGAGGGTTTAGACTATAATGCTCGTTCTCTTCTTAATAGTGCATCAGGTGTACAGGCCCTATCCATAATGAGTGAAGAGTTATTTGCCTTACTCGATAAACTTTCTGAAGGGAACGAAGGGTATGAGAGGGAAATGTCTAGAACCCCAACCCAAAAGGCTGCAGGGATCTTAGATATAGACCAAGCTACTGCCATAAATGCCAAATTAGATGCAATGCAACATAACATGACCTTACATTTTAAACAAATGGCTCTAAATTAGGCACCGTTAATGTGGTAAATCAGGCAGCAAATTGGTGTGAGGTATGTGGTAGTGGAACTCATGAAACTGAGCAATGTGAGACAAATCCAGATTCTGTATATTATGTGGGTAATGCGCAAAGGGGTGAAGTGCAACAAAATTACGGTAACACTTACAACCATAGTTGGAAGAACTAGCCTAACTTCTCATGGGGTGGTAACCAAAACCAAAACAGGCGCAAGGGGCTAACCAATACCGTTCGCACGGGGCTGGGCAACAATACTACAATCCTAACCAAGGCTCAAATCCTAGTGCACCAATAGGGGGGATGACCAATAAAGAGCTACTACAAAATCTCTTGACTAAGATATGGACCAAATTAAATGCTAGAATAGATAAGCAAGATGAAAACATTAGAAACATCCATATGTCCCAGATGAGTTTAGAGAAACAAGTTGTGTAGGTGGCTAATTCTTTGAACTTGCGTCTTCAAGGTGGGCTGCCCGTATATACTGAGCGCAACCCAAAGCAATTGCATGCGGTAAGTACTAGAAGTGGGCTGCAATTAGAGGAACTAGCTCTAAAGAAGAGAGACACTGAGGTACGTAACAAACGTGGAAGAGGTAGTAAAAAGCTTCAATGTTGAGGTACACGTTCCTCAAATGAAATTACCACCTCCATTACCACGAAGGCTGAAAAAGCAAAATGAAGATGAATGTTTCGGTAAGTTTCTCTCTCTCCTTAAACAAGTTCACATTAATCTATATTTGGTTGACATTTTGCAGGGTATCCCGAAGCATGCTAAATACGTGAAGGACATAGTGGCCAGCAAGAGGAGACTCACTGAATATGAAACTGTAGCACTTACTGAGGAGTGCCGCTCAAGGATCCAAAATGGACTGCCTAAAAAGTTAAAAGATCCGGGTAGTTTTACTGTGCAGATTTCAATTGGGTAAAGTGTTCATGCCCCAGGGTTGTGTGATTTTGGGGCTTGTATAAATTTGATGCCCTTATCTTTGTATCAAATCTTGGGTTGGGTAGTCCAAAACGAATCATTGTTATTCTCAGCTCGTTGATAGATCCATTGCTAGACCAGAGGGGGTGGTAGAAGATGTGTTACTACAGGTAGGTTCATTGATTTTTCTGGTAGATTTTGTGGTCTTAGACTTTGAACCCGATTCTGAAGTTCCATTCATTTTGGGACGACCTTTCTTGGCCATGGGTAGGGCATTGATTGATGTAGCAACTGGTCAACTAAATATGAGGGCACATGATCAGGTTGAGCTATTTGATGTTTGCCGCGCTTTAAAATTGCTTTCTATTTATGAAGAGTTGTCTGCTATTATTGTGGTAGATCGCATAGTAGAATCACAAGTAGTTGTTCTCTAAGATTCTTTAGAATGAGTGTTAGTGGGTCATGAGATAGAGGGAGACACTGAAGCTCAAGAGATTGAATCATGCTTAAATCTAGCTCTAGTAGACACTCATAGGAATCAAGTGGAGTCCTTAGATCGCGAGTTGGGGCCCCCACAAAAGCCATCAATAGAAGAAGCCCTTGTTTTGGAATTAAAAAATCTGCCGGCTCACCTAAGGTATGCTTATTTGGGTACTAATGAAACTTTGCCTGTTATACTTTCTGCAGAATTGTCTGACTTACAGGTTGATACGGCATTGAGGATCTTAAAGGGAAGGAGGAAAGCAATTGGATGGAAGATGGATGATATTCATGGGATTAGTCCGGCGTTATGCATGCACAAAATTTACATGGAATAGGATCACAAACCAAAAGCACAACATCAACATCGACTGAATCCCGTGATGAAAGAAGTGGTAAGAAAGGAAGTCATTAAGTGGGTAGATACTTGAATTGTGTACCCAATCTCTGATATTAAGTGGGTAAGTCCGGTACAATATGTTCCCAAGAAGGGAGGTATGACAGTGGTAAGGAACGAAATGAATGAGTTGATTCCTACTAGAAGAGTAATCGGGTAACAAATTTGCATGGATTACCGAAAACTAAATGATGCTACCCGGAAAGACCACTACCCCGTTCCCTTCATTGATCAAATGCTTGACCGACTAGCAGGGCAGGACTACTATTGTTTCTTATATGGATATTCCGGTTACAATCAGATATTGATTGCACCCGAGGATTAGGAAAAAAATCACGTACACTTGTCCTTATGGAAGATATTCTTTCAAGCGCATACCGTTCGGACATTGCAATACACCGGCGACTTTTCAAAGGTTTATGATGGCCATTTTTCATGATATGGTGGAAGACTTTGTTGAGGTGTTCATGGATGATTTTTCCGTCTTTGGGAACTCTTTTGAGGTATGTCTCCGAAATCTTGATAAAGTACTTGCTAGATGTGAAGACACTAACTCAGTTCTAAACTGGGAAAAGTGTCATTTTCTTGTAAGAGAGGGAATAGTGTTGGGACACAAGGTGTCTAAATCTGGTTTGGAGGTTGATAAGGCTAAGGTAGAAGTTATTGAGAAATTGCCCCCTCTCATTTCTGTAAAAGGTGTGCATAGTTTTCTTGCTCATGCAAGTTTTTACAGGCGATTCATCAAGGATTTTTCCAAGATTGCCAGACCTATGTGTAGTCTTTTTGGGAAGGAGGTGAAGCTTTACTTTAATGAGTTTTGTTTGAAAGCTTTTAAGATGTTGAAGAGGAACTTAATTGAGGCTCCCATGTTAATTGCTCCTGATTGGGGATTACCATTTGGACTCATGTGTGATGCAAGTGACGTAGCAGTGGGTGCAGTGTTGGGACAAAGAAAGACTAAAGCATTCCACTCAATCTATTATGCAAGCAAGACCCGTGACTCTACACAAGCTAATTAAACAGTGACTGAGAAGGAGATGCGGACTCTAGTGTTCACCTTCGACAAGTTCAGATCGTATTTGGTAGGTACTAAAGTGATTGTTTTTACTAACCATGCAGCTATTAGGTACCTATTCAACAAGAAGGATGCTAAACCAAGGCTGATTCGATGCATATAACTTCTCCAAAAATTTGACCTTGAGATCAAAGATAGGTAAGGTACTGAGAATCAAATTGCAGATCACTTATCTAGGTTGGAAGATTTTTCACATGTGAATGAGGGTGAGCAAATCCGGGAAGAGTTTTCGGACGAACAATTGATGGTATTAGATATCTGTCAAGTGTCATGGTATGCAGACATTGTGAATTTGATAGTAAGTGGCGACTATCCTCCGGGTGCAACCACCCAACAAAAGAAAAAGCTCAATCATGATGCCAAGTTCTATATCTGGGATGAACCATTCTTTTTCAAGCAAGCTGTAGACCGGGTAGTGAGAAGGTGCATTCCAGAGTCTGAGGTTCACAACATACTCGGGAGTTGTCATGGTATCCCATATGGAGGTCACTATGGAGGAGAGTGCACTGCTTATAAGGTACTACAATATGGTTTCTTTTGGTCCTCGTTATTTAAAGATTCTATTGCTTTTTGTGAAGGGCTGTGATAACTACCAAAGGTTGGGTACTATTTCAAGAAGACATGACATGCCGCTAAGTAACATTTCGGAGGTGGAAATCTTTGATGTGTGGGGTATTGACATCATGTGTCCATTCCCACCATCGAGTGGAAACCAATACATTCTTGTGGCTGTGGATTATGTTAGTAAATGGGTTGAGGCGGTCACTCTTCCTTCCAATGATTCAAGGGTTATGATAAAGTTCATAAAGAAGCACATCTTCACTCGCTTTGGCACTCCAAGGGCAATTATAAGTGATGGAGGTAAGCATTTCATTAACCATCTTGTTAAACACCTTCTTGCTAAGTATGGTATTCGTCATAAGGTTGCTATATCTTACCATCCTCAAACGAGTGGCCAAGTGGAGGTCTCGAATAGAGAGGTGAAGAAAATTTTGCAGAAAATGGTGAATGCACAGTGGAAAGATTGGTCTGAGAAATTAGATGATGCATTGTGGGCCTATAGGACTGCGTATAAGACACCAATAGGGACTTCTCCCTATCACATAGTGTTTGGTAAAGCATGTCATCTTCCAGCAGAATTAAAAGATCAAGCTTATTGGGCAATTAAGAGGTTGAACTTGGACACTGAGCTAGCTGGTAAAAAGAGAGTGAATCAGCTGCATGAACTTGAGGAGTTTAAGCTTCACGCGTATGAGAATGCCAAGCTTTACAAAGAAAAGACAAAGAGGTGGCATGACAAGCACATAGTAGCTCGTACTTTCAATCCATGAGATAAGGTACTACTCTTTTACTCTAGACTAAGGTTATTCCCTGGAAAGTGGAGTGGTCTTTTCGAAGTGCTCAGAATGACACAACATGGGGCTGTAGAACTTAAAGATAAGTCTAGCCTTACGTTCTTGGTCAATGGGTAAAGGGTGAAACACTATTTCTGTGAGGATTCGGATCGTGATCGGGAAATTCTTGAGCAAAATGATGAATGATCCAAGTTGCGTCGTGCCACGACGTTAAATCAAGCGCTACATGGGAGGGAACCCATGAATAATATGTAATAGATAGGTAGTTCGTGTTTGAAATTTTGATTTTTATTGATTTAGCTTAGTGTAAATTTGTAGAATCTAGGAAGTTCTTTTAGTTTTAGTTAAATAGGAATTTTCATTATTTGTAACTTAGCTTGTAATAACCAAAAAAAATAAAAAATTTGGCGCCAGGCGCAATTGTTGGCACGCCGCGCCTGGCATTGAACGTCAGAGAGCCTCCTAGGCGCGCTGAGAGGCGCGTCACGCAGGGGTCGCATATCAGAGTGCCCTCTTAGGCGCGTCGCCCCTCCCATCTCCCCACTGCCCATAAATTTTTTTAACCGGGTTTTGACCCAGTTCAAACCCGACCCACTCACCTTTAAAACCCCCAAATCCCAAATTCTTCCCCCATTCTCCTAAATTCTAACCGATCCAACCCCTAAAATCCCTCAAAATTTTCTCCATTCTTCTTCCCTAACTCTTCTCCTTCCTCCATTAAACTCCCAATTTCTCCATCAAAACTCCCAAAACATTTCTTCTTCCACACCACCAACTATATATCCTCCACTTCCCCACTTCTTTTTCACTTTTACACCATCATTCCCCAAAAAAAATTTTCCTTTTCCTTCTTCTCGTTCAAACACTGCCTAATCCGACCCCCCTCTAATTTTTCTAATTTTTTTCCTTTTCTCTAGTTTTCTTTTCTTCACAGGTTACAATGGCACCAAAAGCCAAGAATGTGGCAGGTTCCAAGTGGAGTAGACATGGAGAAGCTTCCGGGTCCTCTAGTGGCCGGGAACCGGTACAAAAATTCGGCCAAAAGGCTGTCCAAAGGTATGGCAAGAAATGGTTCACATGTCAACAAGAGGCGAAGTATATGGGCGACGAATTTGTGAATGAGGTAAGATTGCAGTCGCAATTTCCTGTTATATATTAGAATGTAATTGAGTTAGGACTGAGGTTTATATTTGTCAATCCGGGAGATTGCAATTTGACATTAGTGTGGGAATTTTATGCTAACTGGCTTACTGAAACGAAGTATAAAATTGTGTCGGTTAGGGGGAATGATGTCAAGTTTTTCTGCCTGAATTTTAAATGAGTTACTAAGAACCCTGAATTGTGACCCTGATGAGTTTAATAGCTTAAAGGATAAACCATCTTATAGGGATATACGGCATACCTTGTGTGGGGTTGATTCAACTGTTAGGTTGGAGCGCAGTAAGGATACTGGGAGGCATAATACCCTCCATTTTGCTAACTTTAATCAAGTTGCTCGGGTGTGGCTGAAGATAGTGTGTAGTGTCTTGTTGCCAGCAAAACATTTGACTGAGGTGACAAGGGATACGATAGTGTTAGTCTATATGCTAATGAAGGGAATTCCCATTAATGTGAGGGAAATCCTAAGGCAAAATATGAGGAAATTTAGGAAAAATTTGAGTTGGAGATTCTGTTACGGGGGGTTGATCACCCGTTTTCTGAGGGCTGAGGGTATCGAAGAGGAAACGATCGATATGACTGTTGCTTATCACCTGGATCTGACGGGTCAGCTAGTTGATGTGACGAGGACTAAGGCAATTAACACATCTCATGGACCGATTATGTCTGCCCCAGAGAGGCAAGCCCGTGACGATAGTGTCATGGCTAGGATATTTGGGATGGCTGAATTGCAATTACGGATTGGTGGACATCCGGTTACTGATGCTGAGATGGAAACAATGGCAGAACGTTATCCTTTGTGTGAGAGTGCAACATTTTTATGCAAGACTGGTCCTGCCTTTTTGGATCTTTTGGATTATGATGAGGCTACTAATGATGAGGCTATGGATGATAAGGAGGATGATCTTGTGGATCAAGAGATGAATGCCTTGATGGTGTTCGATGGTGGTGACGACGAGGCCTAGATACCCTAGGGAGTATTCCTGACCTTATACTTTGTTTTAATTGTACACTGAGGACTGTGCTTATTTTTAATGTGTGGGGTGTGGTAATATTCTTTGTTCTATATAGTCGTTTACTGCTTTATCGAGTCTAGTGTTAGTTTTTAGTTAAATTTTTAATTTTTTTAATTTTGGGTTCCTCAGCGTTTGTTTTCGATACTTTTATGAGGATTGTCCTTTTGAACCGTATAGGATTAGTGTATTGCTTTATTGAGTCTTAGAGTTGTCTTAGGAGTGATAGTGTTCCCAATGATGGATGGATGACGACCGTCTTAAGGGAAAGTTAGTCACATAGAGGGGTAGGATTGAAACACCAACCTTGACCTTTTGAAGCTATTTCCGAAAAAGTCAGTCAAACGTCATGGGTAGTCACAAGTGGAAAAGTGCAATAGAGTGTGAAACTTGTAACAAACATGTGTCCTTAGTTTTGACTCAAAATAAAAATAAATGGGCTTAATTGTGTAATGATACCGTAATGCAAATTGTAGGAGTATGTTAGTTGATATATCCTTATATGTGTCATAATCCCATGAGTGGTGAGAACTGATTTGTTTTTGCTTAAGTTGATGTCTATAACTTGCCTTGTCGGTGTTGAATATGTACCTTGTATGACTTAGGGAATGTGATTGAGGCGTTTCTTTGAAATTGCCAATTCTTAAATCTACTTATATTCCTACCATTGAAATTATCCCTAGTGAAGCCCCATTGAGCCTTTGGCCTTGTTTATTGGTAAATCGCATAATAAGCCGAAACCCATTTGTTGATACCTAGTCTTTTGATCCTACGAAAATCCTAAATGCACTATGTTTAACAATAAGGGTTGAAAATCGCTGGTTAATATAGCAAGGGTGAAATGCTATATTGTGTGGAAAAGAAAATTCTATTTTGGCCCTGGTCCTTAGTGATAATGTGCACCTCGACTAAAATTGAGGGTGGCTAATTTAGAACTCTGCTGGAAACATTGCCCATGTCCTTATAGGGATAATGTGTATTATACTCGGATATTAAAATATAGGGTTTGGATGGCTAGTGCAAAGGCATGATAAAAAAATAAAAATAAAAATATGAAAAAGAAATAAAGGACAAATATGGAGCAATAAAAGGGGTAAATAGTCATGAAGTGTGTACTAGGAGGAAAGAAAAGCTATAAAGGAGATTGTTGGCAAAATAAGGACATATACATTAGGGAAGTGTAGTCACTAAAATGATTTTTAAATATTCCCTCCCTTACCTTAAGCCGACATTACAACCAAATGAAGGCCCTCTTGATGCCTTGAGAAATATATGTGAAAGTAATAATACACTATTGGCAAGCTTATGGTATGTTGAGAAAAGTAAGAACTCCTTTTGTGAGGGTGAGTTGATTGTTTGAAAATAGGCCTTGTTGATATTGCAAATTGCTTGAGTGAAAGGCGTTACTAAACAAGAATAAGTGAGGGCATTCATGGCATGTGTAAGATTATCTAATTGATGTGTTTTTTTGAGTTTGCATTAGCCCAGGAAAATATAAGAAAAGAGTCATTCTTTGAGCATGTGTGGTAACTTGGTGTAAATGTTGTGAATTGTTGCATCCATTGTGAACTACAAGATCATGATTAAAAATGTTTTGGTTGATTTTAAGATGGGTTGATAAGTCCAAGGGTGGTGAAAAAGAGTTGATAGTCTAGAGATTGTTTGAGGACAAAGAAAAGTCTAATTGTGGGGTGGTGATCTTAGGCATATTTATATGCCTAAGCTATTAATAATTGCCCATAAAGTGCTTAAATTGAAGGGGGTGGGTCCATGGACCATACTGGTCACTCGTGGGTGAGGGTCTTCGTCTCAACATGCAGGGGACGGTCAGGCCTTGACCCACGACCCCTTCCCATGGGGCGTGGGTCCATCCATGGCTCTTGGATGCCCTTTGTGGGAGGCCACTGTTTTTGACAGCTTTTGGTTTGTTTTAGTGTCCTCCTCAAGGACCCCTTTGTTTGTCTTTGGGTGTTCGTATGTTGACGCTCTAACCCTAAAACCATCATTCTAAGTACGAGAAATCATTTTTATGGTTTTAACCCTCATATTAAACTCTAAAACCCTAACACAAGGCTCTAGAAATCTCTAGTTTAACTTACTAGTTTCCGGGGTAATACAATACCTCCCCCTTGGGATCATTCGTTATCGAATGACGATTCTAAACACTTCTTAAGGTCACACCTCTAGACTAGCAGCTCATCATGCATGAAACTCATCTAAATGCACATAAGCTAGGAAGAAAACTTCAATTCCAAGCTAAACATATTCAATGCAACACAAGGGAGTAGGAACTACATCTAACAACCCAAAATGCATGAAATTCTATATTTACTCATTTTCAAGGAGTAACTACCATCTCCGAACTAAAACATGCTCAACATACACTCGTGGAGCCTCAATGAAATTTTCTCTCAAAAAGCATTTACTCAAGGTGGAATTTTTCAACTCAAAACTAAGGCATGCTCATTAATTTATCTCATGAAGTCTATATGCAACTTCTACATCAAATGCAGTATGACATGAGGCAAAAAAAAATGCATATAAGTCATTTTTATCAAGACCTAAACTTTTTCATGAACATGCATATAAGGAAATCATGGAAATATATAAACACACATTAACCTTGCTAGATAGGCACACCATCTCCCCCTTGGGACTAAGCCTATACAAACTCTTCTAAACATCAGTCATGCTACAGAAAACTTTGAAGTCTAACATATCAAGTCACAAAATACCACACAAAACCTAAATCTAATAAAGCATGAAACACATATAGGTAGTCACATAAGGAGGTTACTCTTGATCACCACTAGCTTGGAGAACCTAGAACCTATTTTTGCTTGGGGGTATTGGGATCCGGACAATAAGAGAAGCTTTCTTGGCCTCCTTCCCATTAGCCCAAGGTATTGGACAATCTATCATCCTATGACCCTCATTGCCACAACTATAACAATTATCCTTTTCGGCTAGACACTGATGAGTCCACAAATTGGACTCATTTAGAGCTTTATTTTTATAGGAATAGTGTCCTCAATTGCTTATTTTGTCTCAATATCTGATGAAAACTCTTAAGTTTCAAGTATTTGAAGTTTTAGTGGAAGCATGGACACTTAGCCGCAAAAAGGAACAAAAACGCTGAAAAGAATGAAGCAGCTGAAGCATGCGCATCGCCAAACACGCTTGGCAATTCGCCGAAGGGACGCATTCCGCCCTTTGTTCCAGTACGCGACGCCTTGAAGGAGCAGGATTAAAAAGGCGATGAAAAGAGTAGTTGGTGTTTTGCTAATTAATTCCATGAGGCAGTACTAAGTCGTCCAATGACACAGAGCACGACGATGTTGAAGGCTAGTGCAAGACGGCGATGAACTATACCAAAGGGCGAATCGCCGAGTTAATCGGCGATTCCAACTGCTCTCGTCGAAAGATTCGCCATTACTATTTTTTGAAGTCTATAAATACTAAACTTGTTATTAATTTTTAAAGAGTCGAACATTTATTTTAATTTACAGAATAGAATAGTACTTTTTGGGATATTTTCTCTCAAGTTTGGAGAGGGTTTTTGGGAGACTTGAAGAAAGAAGGATATCATCTTCCCCAAGTTGGAAGTGGGTCTTCTCCATTCTTCTTCCTTTGCTTAAATAAAGGTTTAATTCCTTATACGCATTTTATTTTAGTATAATTTTAGGTGTATTTTGTTATTTCTTGATGTGTGGCTAAAAACCGTCATTCTTGGGGTGTGATTTAGCAAGTATATGTTGATATTGTTGTTGGATCTTGCTTGCTGATAGGATAGATGCATTTTAATGGTGATTTCACCTCGTGGTTGTGATTTAATTTAATGGGTTTGTAGTTTCAAATACAAAACCACCAATGTGTTTTTGGCTTGCCCGAGAGGGAGGTCGCGAAACCAAGACTGCTAGACTGATGGCCTAAAGAGTGGGTCGACATGAGGTTCAGCCCAAAAGGGTGAGCCCTAGTCCCATATCCTAACACTCAGCTCGAGAGAGTGAGTGGGGTAAGGCATAGGCTGGCCTTCATATGGCAAATGGGTGTCCGAGAGGAATACTTTTGAAACGGGGTAAGTTGACCGAGAGGGAACTTATTTCCATCTAAAGCTTAGCCTAGTCACTATTATCTTGCAAATTTCCTATCGAAAGCATGTACGCAACGATTTATCTCAACTTGTATTGCGGTCAAACCCCAAGAACTTGTCCACATACTTGATCTTCTTATTATATTTATTGTTTTTTTTACTACTTGTGACAAAAACCCCAGTTGATATTTAACACCTTTGTGTCACCCCTTTTTATTTACAATGTTTTCAATCATTAATGTCTTTAATTACGACTAGTTTGAACTAATTTTATTTTTCTACTAATTCTCAAAACCACTCCCTTGGGACACAACCCCAACCCTTAGTTCGGTTACTATATTATCTACAATAGTAGACACTCGTACTGTAGGTTGGTGTCGTTGGTCACGATAAGCATCAAAAACCTACCATACTGCTTTCTTCCACACTTGGAGCAAGTAGGCTTAAGCAACACGGATTCACTATTGTTCCCTCTTTGAGGTTTAGAGTTAGACACCCTCTCTTGGTTGGAAAGCTTTTGTTAGGTCCTAGGTTGACCATATCCATCGGATCTAACATTGGAGAAATCCCTATCACCGGTCCTATCCCTTTTTACCTCTCTATTCTTGCTTGGAGTTTCTTATCCTCCATTTGCTAGGCATAAACCATGAGACGTGAGATATCAATGTCATGAAGGAGCATTTATGTACGACATTCTTTTCTCACCTCCTTGGATATACCCGTCACATACCTACCCTTTTAATCCATTGGATCCGGAACCATAGCCGGAGCATAATTGGACAATTCGGTAAACTTTAGTGAATATTCTTGAACACTCATACCTCCTTGACGAAGGTTAGTAAATTCTTCCACCTTAACATCCCTCATCTCTCGGGGAAAGAACCTATCAAGAAATGCCTACTTAAACACCTCCCAATCTATGGGACCTGCTCCTACCGGCCTATTCCTCTTCCATGGAGTATACCACAGTTGGGCCACACCCTTCAATTGATAAGCGTCTAGTTCCGCTTTCTCTACCGAAGTCACCCTGATAACATCAATTATCTTGAAAACCTCTTCCACAAATTCTTGAGGATCTTCTCCAACTTTCGAACCAAAGAACATATGAGGGTTCATCCTTGTAAAATCCCTTAATCTAGAAGCCACGGTATTTGAATTAGGGTTCACATGGGGCCCAACATCTCTATTGGCTTGTGCCGTCATAGTTTGAGCCAATATTACAATGGCCGACCTAATTTCCACATTTGTCATAGCCGGAGGATCAACCGGAGCTTGAAGAGGAGCTTGGTGTGGAAGTTGGAGAGGAACCTCTTGCTCCTCATTGCCTTGCTCATCCCTCCTAGCATTTCCCCTTGTATTAGTCATACCCTGCAAAACTATAGGGCACGGATTAGAAGGAGGACCTACTAGAGCCAAACTCTATGGCACGACTTAGAGAATGAAGAAGTGAGATTTCCTAAACATCCAATAACCTCCTATTCATAAATGTGGCATGCTTCACAGTTATGAACAAGACTCGACTAGACGTGGTTTGAGACAATCCTAGAGTCATTCTAAACTTTGTGCTCTGATACCAAGTTTGTCACGACTCAGGGGCACACCCTAGATGTAACATGATGTACTTGACCCGAAGGGGTCTCATACAATACCTTAGCATATCATAACATAAGATAATAGAAAATAACGAAAAATTTAATAACTTTTATCCACACAATCGAAGTATTTTATAAAAGCAAATGGAAGTCTTTACTACACTTTTGTTTCAAACCATCTAAATCAACTTGAATTAAAACCTTTCGGACATAGCCCATACAATAGACTCATGACATGAAAATGAAAAACATAAAGGACATAGTGGGTATGTCCTCGAAGCTATGAGGACTCACTAAATATTCAACTCTTTTGCTCCTTAGAAACCTAGCTTCAAGAGTGGAACTCAATCTCCGAAACCTTGCATTTGATTAGAATGTAGGCAAAGTATGCGTTAGTACAAAGTGTACTAAATATGTTAGCTAGCAAAACACCATAAGACCACAACATAAGTGTTAGTCAATATAAGACATAATCCATAATCATATGAAATACTTCATGAAACATAAATTATAAGCATAAGATAAAATATCATAATCATAAGTAAAGTCTCCAACATAAGCATCATATAAGCATTATTCAACACTAGTCATTTACATCATAGTAAGACCACTCTTAAGTAACCTCAAAGCATACTTGTGCAATGCATAAATAGCATCCTATAATACCATCCAAGCTAAGTATCCCTTTTTGGTCATCTTAATCATAGTCTATATGCATAGTCAAGACCTAGGCTTTTATATAATAAGAGCACTATACTTCATATAACCTCAAAGCATACTTGTGCAATGCATGAATAGCATCCCATAATACCACTCACACTAAACATAACCTTGAAGTCACCATATTCCTACTTACCATTCATTTGGTCTCATTCTTAGGTTACCTCATATAGACAAAGGAACTATCACCTCTAGTCAATTATGTCATGGAAGGCATCTATAGCAACAATCCACCAAAGCATACATCATATAAGGGTAACACTTCTTAGTTAACCTTAAGTCATACTTGTGCAATGTATGAATGACATCCCATAATAATTTTCATACTAAGTAATTCTTTTGGTCATCCTACTCAAGTTCTTTCATTAGGGACTAGTCCCTCTTTGAAAGCATTGGAATACTAGGATGTACTTTACTCAGCCTATCTTAGTTCCCCTTTGTTTTTAATCCTAGGATATGCTACATTAAGTACATTTTAGTTCATCAAGCTTGAACTTGATGCTTCTTCAAGCATAATCTTAGTTCATTAAGTTTTAACCTTAGGAGATGCTTCTTCAAGCATAATCTTAGTTCATTAAGTTTGAACTCGATGCTTCTTCAAGCAAAATCATAGTTCATTAATTGTGATAGACTCTAGGAGATGCTTCCTTAAGCATAATCTTAGTCCATTAGGTTTGAACTCTACGATATGCTACATTATTCATAATCTTAGTTCATTACTAATCTTGTTGTAGTTGGGATATAGCCTTAACCGACATGAGAACATATGAGCTATCACATGATCTCTCTTGGTGTTACCCACACTGTCAAGGTTTGGTACACTTGCCTAAGGTAGAACCGGTTTGTTAGCTTAGTTAGATCAACTAGCTAACTTTCCTATGAGGCACATAGTTATGGGATATAGAGATTGCTACTAGACACCCAAAACTCCACTAGGTGAAGGCTTCCATCTCATCAGACATACTTTGGGAAATCCGAACTCTACTAGGTGAGAGTTCCCATTTTGGATGCCCAAACTCAATTACGTGGGAACCTGCATCTCATTTCAATATCCACTCGGTTCTAGGCCTAAATCCCACAAAATTACTATTAACTCTCTACTTTGACTCAAGTTTCATAGAAGGATGTCCTTGACAACCAATCAATGTTAACTTACTAAAATACCTCTTTAGACCATGTGTGAGCAACTATCACCACCCATGACCTACATAAGAAGGCTCTTTAGCCTTAGGTTCAATTAGGTGAGAAAAGCCCTTCAACCTTAGAACCATTACTATGTGAAAACACCTTTCATGTTAAGTTTATATTCATGCTTAATATCATATCTAGAATTATACATTAGACATGGATATCATCATGACTCCAGTGATTCTATCACTTCCTACCATCTACCATTCATAAGGTAAATTCTGTAGGTAAAGATCTTTCATCACAATTCTATTCATTATCCTTCTATTCACATATAGATTTTACTCTGAAAACCTTAGCACCCATAGTTAATCATGTTAGTTTTACTCTCAAGCCCTAGTGATCAACTTTCTTGACTACAAACCCTATTCTCAAAGCTTTACTTCTACAATCATCATTCATACATAGATTTCAAGGTATTCTAATCACATTATTTATTATTAGGTGATTCTAGTCATAATTAATCATCAAGGTTCAACTTCAACTTTACTAGTCAAGATCCATCATATTCACATTATTCTAAATCAATTCATGTATATATGTTTGTATTCTTGATCAATTACTACTCATAGCATTAATTCTAGAAGATCACCTAGGAATCATCAAGTCCACCTTTCATGGAATAAACCCACATAATATCAATTTTATTAATTAAGCTAGGGTTAGCCATGGAAATCAAGTAAATTCATAATAATATCATAATTCAATACTAAATCAATCACAAGTAAGTATTATCCACTTGATTTGAGTAATACTTCAACACTACCCACAATGTAGAAAGAAACCCTAGCTAGATTGGGGTTTTGTCTTCACAATTGGGGGAAACCTAGGGGGCTCTATGGGTGGAAGAATCAATAAATGAATAAGCTAAAATACCTTATGAAGATTCACCACGAAATTTAGGAGAAAAGGCAGCCCCTTCAACCCTAGACTTCACCTTCTTCTATGGAGTTTTAGAGAGAGAAATATTTGGGAGGGATGAGTTTATTTTGAGGTCTTGGAAGAATGATTTTAATTGACTTAGTTTAGGGGTCTATTAGGCTTATATAGGTGGTTTAATAATTAATTAACCGTCCCCACTTAACCCCTAACTAATAAGGAATTAACCCCTAAGTTCCAACTTAAAGCAATTTTACTACAAATATGCCCCTCCACGAGACCATACCCACGGATTGTGGGTGGGTCCACGGACCATACTGGTCACTCGTAGGTGAGGGTCTAGGGATCAACATGCAGGGGATGGTTAGGCCTTGAAACACGACCCCTTCCCATGGGGCATGGGTCCATTCACTGTTCGTAGATGCCCTTCGTGGGAGGCCACTGTTTTTTACAGCTTTTGGGCTGTTTTGGGATCCTCCTCAAAGACCCCTTGGTTGGTCCTTGTAGGGTTGTACTTTGACGCCCTAACCCTAAAACCCTCATTCTAAGTACAGGAAATCATTTTTACGATTTTAACCCTCATAAAAAACTCTAAAACCCTATAACAAGGTTCTATAACCCTCTAGTTTAACTTACTACTTTCTGGGGTACTACGTAAAGCTCGGAGAAACAATCAAATCCAATCTCTAGCCATAAAACTGTCGACCCTGGCTGTCGGACACTACATTTGGGGAAAATGTAGGCAAGAGTATGCATTAATACAATAATGAACTAAGTATGATAGCCATGCATAAAAATATTTAAAACATGCTAAAAGGGACATTTCATTTCATGACATGCAATTAAACAAGCTAAAACATCATATGAGAGAGAGTTGGAAAACATGAGTCATAGCATCATAGTCAAGTAACTAGCATCGTCATTAAACCTTTGAACACTGATGGTATACTTCTTTAAGCATGCCTTAGTTCATTATTAATCATGTTGTTGTGGGGATTAGCCCTAACCGACAAGAGAACATATGAGCTATAACATGATCACCCGGTGTTACCCACACCGAAAAAGGTTGTCCTACTTGCCTAAGGTAGAACCATGGAGTCTTAGCTTAGGTGGATCCAATAGCTAAATAACCTATGGGGGCACATAGTTTATGGGATAAGGAGATTTCTACTAGAAATCCGATCTTTCTGTTGGGGGAGTTTCCATCTCAAGAGATTGCTTCTAGAAACCCGGTCTTTCTATTGGGAGAGCTTCCATCTCACTACAATATTCACTCGGTGCTAAGCATAAATCTCACGGAGTAGTTATTAAGTCTTATCTTAACTAATGTGTCATGGAGGGATATCCTTGACAACCAATTCAAGTTAGTTCATTAGGATAGCTCTATAGGTCATGCGTGAGAAAACCTTTCACCGTCCATGCCTACATGTAAATGTTAGATTCAATTAGGTCAGAAAGCCTTTCAACCTTAGGATCTTCAGTATGTGAGAAAAACTTTCACATCATGTTCATATGTGTTCATGAGAATGTCCTTTCAATCAACACAAGAAAATTATAGTAATCATTGATACTTTACTCTCGAAGCATCCTAAAAGCATTTACATATATTTCATAAAAACATGCATAATCTAATACTTTATTCTATCAAGATTAAAAACCTACTTTCAATCACCACATCTATAATTGAAGCATTAGATAGGGATTCATCATAATTTTATGTGCTTCTATCACCTCCTGCATTAATTCATAAAATCCTCTTTCATCTACAAAGACCCACATCAAATCATCAGCTTTGAGAAATATGGGAATTACATGCGTTCATCAAGAAACATCATAAATGACTTATTCTTCTTCAAGTTTCTAGAGAGAGAATTATTTGAGAGGAAGAACTTTTGGGGATTTCTTTTGGGTTTTGGAATATATGAATTAAATGGGTGAGTTTTAGAGTTAAAATGACTTATAAATGGGCTCTACACTTAGACAAAACAACATAGCTTTAGTTGGATAAAAATCGGAAAAGACCAATTAACCCCCATCTTACAAGGGTCTGCCCCATCTTCATGAGGGGCTCCACGAGCCGTGGTCCCTCTCGTGGTCACAAAATAGCGGCTTGGCCACCACTACCCTAACCCCTAAAACCTAACTCACCTTCACAAGCCTTCCCATGAGCCGTGAAGTGGCTCGTGTCAAGGGGTTGTTTTGGGCAGTGTTGCAGAGGCTACTGCCTAGCCTACCACGACCCACACCACGGGCCGTGTTTCTCACCACTGGCTGAGGAGGTGGCCTTGGAAGGTGAGGCAGTGTCATTGGGAAGAGTGGCTGCCCTAGCCCTTTTCCTAGGCCCTTTCCCTCTTCCTTGGCTCTAGCCTTCACACACTTAGCCCTAGTTTAGTGTACTAGTTTCTGAGGTGTTACCTAATGCTCAAATGTCATCTATAAACTAATTGAAAGGAATAATGGTCGTAGTCAATAAAAATACCAATGAAGAGTCAGGGTCGAATCGCACATGGAATGGTGAAATGACCCAAAAAGTTCTTAAAAATGTGCTTCAGAAGTTACCGGAAACTTGTTTAGCTATATATATAAAAATCCGTTTCGTTTTTCGAAAATCCGACTTCATATTCTTGTTTAGGGGGTCAAATTGAGTGGGAAATGGGTCTAACCCAAATTTTAGAGCAACCGTATCAAAATCCGAAATTTCCAAGTGAAGCCTTTTTCGAGGGTTTACTTTGGAGGGTCATATCTCCTAG
>JAJOOE010000588.1:0-43206 GCA_036250405.1 Solanum raphanifolium | reverse complement strand
CATAAATTTATTCAATCATATATATGATATTCAGGAATATATGAAATTAGTTTTGCATATTTTTTGAACAATATACCTTTGCTTCTTGCTTATTCATGATATCTGAAATATCTTATTGGATTTCAGATTGCTCCATTGTTTATAGTAACTTAATATTTTATTGAGAATATTTTTGTGTACAAAGAAGGCTTGCTTTCCGTCGAGAAAGTCTTGCCTTAGATATGCCTAATGGCTTGTTATTTGTACTAGTAAAGTTTTTCCACTCTTTTTACATGTGTCCTTATACTATTTACTTTATACTATTCCTACTTTACACTTGTCTCCTACTTTATGACTTTACATCTTTACATTTGTCTTATGCTATTCCTACTTTACACTTGTCTTTTATTTTACGACTTTACATCTTTTCTACTTTACAATAAGTCTACAAACAAACAACTTTACATGACTTTTGTTGTTATCTTCTTTTTCTTTTATCTTTTTCCATGCTTATCTCCTTTTGCCCTTTCATTGTTATCTTCGTTTCTATATTCATTATCATTCCAAGTCTACTTTTGGAATTATGTTATCTTATCCGTTGCACTTTGAACATATATGATCAGGGTATTTGTGTCCAATTAACTTGTAATATCTGGTTAATAACTCTATTCAAATAAATCATGCCTTTAGTGCTCTTATATATACTTAAAGGTACAGAAATAATTGAATTAAGAAGAATAATATGGGAAAAAATATTTAATGATTACGAATCAGAAGAGATATTAAATCAGCAATGGTATGAAATAGACCTACATGATTTAGACTTCGAAAAAATAGAATAGTATAATTTAGAAATAAATTCAAATGAAAATGAACTACGAATATTTACAATAGTGGATAGAATCTATGAAAAATATAAAACTATTAGAACAATTAATGGAGGAAAATTTATATATGTACCAAAGAACCCAAGATATGTTATATCTATAATATATCATAAATAATATTAAAGAAATATTCAAATTAAAACAACTATCGGAAGAATATTACAATATGTATTATTATATTTTACCATGAAAAAGGAATATTATAATAAAATCTTTAAAATAAGTTCCTCACCTATCACACTACCACCTACCACACTACCAATAAAATGAATTCATCATCTACCAATTCCGCACCCCCGAAAAATGGTATCAGAGGAACAAAAGGTGAGCTAAAGCTTCATTGGTGATTGGTCGAAGGAGTTCGGCCAGTTCGACTAATGACACCGAGTGAGATGACATTGAGTTTTTGGGCCAAATTTTGTGAAACTATAAATAGACCAAAGTAGAGAGAAAAGGGTAACTTAGATTCCAGAGTTCGAAATTGAGTAAATGAATTCTTAGTTTTGAGAGTGAGAGAGAAACACTTCACTTTGTAAAGAACACTTTCTAGCTTTTGGGGTTTTGAACTTTGTTCTTGAATTTGGAAAATTGAAGTTTAGTCCAAAGTTGCTTTGCTTGTAACTCTCACTACACCAAATTTGGTCTAAGGGCACATCAGCTGCAGACAATGCTTAAAAAGTGTTGCCAAAAACACCTAAGGGAACACTTTCAAGGCGTGACTTTTGTGTAGGGTTTTTGGCAACACTTTTAAAGTGTTGTTTTTGTAATTATTAGTTACACGCTATAAGCGTTTTCAAATCAAAAAATAATTGACAACACTTATTTATATATATGACAACACTTTTAAGTGTGCTATATTTGTAAATCTAAAAACAACACTTTACAAGTGTGCCCTATTAAATTTTTGGCTGAAATATTAATATTTCCTGTCGACAACCATTTTTGACTGACCTTTAAACCTTTTGTGAAATGCTATTTGATTAAATACGTATTTTCAAAATATATTTCAAATTTAAAATTTTAGTTGATTTTGTCTAAAATTAGATATTTTAGTACGCATGCTTTATAAAATTATTGTAAATATTATTAAATTATTCTCTTAAATTATTTTTATCGACATTTAAAATCAAAATAATTATTTTATTCAAATATTTTAAAATTTAAATGATTTTAATTATATAAAAATACTATAATATTTGTAGTATCTTAATTGGATAGCATTTCTTTAAATTTCCTCTAAATCATTTAAATGTTAACCTATTTTATTCTAATTCCTTTCAATTCTAGCCTATTCAATTCCATTTGTATTTCAATTATAGCCACCCTTTCATTTCAACTCTAGCCAATTCCATTTCAATTTTGGCCATTTCAAATCCATTCCAACTCTCATCTCATTCGTCTATTCCTTTAAATTAAATCCTAGCTGCTCATCTAAACTAATCCTACGGTTCAGATCGAATCATCAAATCCTTCCTATTTCAGTACTATTTCAGTACTAAAATCTCTAAAACACATTGATTCTCTTCTCTCCCTCTTCACACCAGCGCCACTCCACCCTTACTCCTCTTCATTTTGCTCCGGCAAGAGCAGTTGCCAGACCGCCGCCCAGCCTCCACCATTCTCTTCCATTCTCCTCCGTTTTCCAGCTCTCTTTCCCTATCGCTCCCTTTATCTCTCTCTCCTCCTTGCTCCCTCACGTCTCTCCAGTGAACGGCAGCAGCACCCAGCTGCTCTGACAATCATCGATGAACTCCAGACAGTAACACCTCGGGCGAATGCGAACAACTGCAAGATCTTTCTTTCCCGCTCGTCTCAGCTCCTCCATTCTCCAGCGAGCAAAGCAGTAGCAACAACCAAACGAACCAGCAGTGAGCAACTCCGGCAAACTACAGCTCTGACCAAGCGAGAAGCTCTGGTGAGGTTCGAGATTCTGGAATTTTGCACAAGATGGGTCTCGACAGATCCGCCCAGGTTTGTATTTGTTTAATTATTATTTGTCTTCTAAAAAAGAACTTAAATTCGACTATGATTTTCTGCTATATTTTATTAATGTGTACTCAAAATCGATAATAGTTGTGAACCTTGTTTAAGCATGAATCTTGTGTGAACCATGCACAATTGAGATATTTTTTAATTCATGAGTGTGTTATCATAATATATGTGGCATGTTTAAATTAGATTCAGGTTAGTTCATGACTTTGCTATCGATTTTTTTTACCATCATGCTTAAATACCTTTGAATTGATTATGTTTGTTCATGATGTGAGCTTGTTAACAATGGAGTTACTGCATCAATAAGTGATTCGGCATCAATATGTTTTTGGTTGTTAGACTGTATTGCAGTTGTGACATGGAATATGATATACACACCTTACTTGATTTATCTACGTTAGCTATGACCTTGTGGGTTATTTATATGATCCAGTTTAATCTTATATCAAGTTACATGGAGGACAAAGACAATTTTTTAATCTATTACGTGGTAAGTCACAAACAACTTATGTATACCATTTTCCAGTTTTCTTCTTGAGTTGGTACTTAGTTGAGGTAAGTTTCTAATTTGGTATTTTCATCTCCAAGAAATATCTTGTTATGTTTATAGTGTGTATATGTATGTGTGCTCATGGATATTACAAGCAAGTAATGAGACTAATTTGAATTTTTTGGACTTCAGAAAACATTTTTTTTTGCTATGAATAATTTTTTTCCATTTACAAATCTCTACATTGTTTTATAATATGAACTGGTTGCCTAGAAACAATAGGATAGTTATTGAAAGCTGTAGAATGCCAGAGTCTAAAAGGATTGCCAGCAATAGGCACTCTCTTTTATGAAATACTAGATGTACTTGGCCAACTCTCAAGTAATGAAGAATACTAAGGTATAATTGCATGCTATCGGTTATGAAATGCATATTTCTCAGCCACCCCCTTTCCCTCATTACTTTTGTGCGGTGTAGGAACTGCATTTGCTTGCCTTTGACCACCTATTTGTTGTTTTATACACAAATAGTTGAACCATTCACAACTCATTATGTATTTGCATTGGGTGTTGCAAGGTTCTGAAGTTACGCTAATTGGGTTCTCCACGTTGGATTTGCAAATTCGCAGTCCTTGTAGTAATTGGATTTTAAAACTCTTCAGATAACTTTATTTGAATGTCATTTATAGTTCCTATATGGATGCATCGTTTTATGATTTAACCCAACATGGTTTTCTTTGACAAACAATTAACGAGCAGAAATGATGTTATGATTTCATGTTCCTTGTTGACTGGCGAAGTTGTATTGTATGGAATACCATTAGTTGGGCAGGCAAGGAGTTGCATTGTGATCACATACCAAGACTCACTATGTTATGTGGAATTCATTAGGGATGTTCAATTATTTCTTTAATTGATTGATCAAGATTTTTAATGTCTTGGTTCGGAAAATTTTCACATTTTTGAATTTTGTTAGCATGTTATTTAGCTCTAACAACCTTATGATTTTTTCATTGTTTTGTGACAAGTTTTGGACAGCCGTGACCATCTCCTGGTAGCATTGGGTCAATTTTATGTAGCCTTATATGGTTTTGATCTCTGAAATAGTTCAAACCTTTATCCTACCAGAATTATGTTACTACTATGTGAAAAGGTAAAATAAGCCTCTCTCATGTCCATCTGTTTCTTATCCTATTCCCCATCATTCTGTATATGATAAGTAAAGTGGATGGACAAGGTGCATATTGATTCATAAGTTAATTTGTTGCTTGAAATAGTAGGAAAAAAATTTGGATTGGCCAAGGTGCATATTGATTCATAAGTGAATAGAAATTCATGGGTAATGATTTCTCTTTGCAAAATGCATTGGTACTGTTGTATTGTCTGGTTAATCCTACAAATGTTGTATTATCCATACCTTGTCAGCTTTGCTCTTCTAAAAATGTTGAAGGTGATTTCTTGATAAAAATATTCATAACTTAATATAGTAACTGCTGCAATGTGATTTGTTGGTTTGTTTTAATTGTTAATTTCATTTTAAATGCGTAGGAAAAGGAGGTGATCAAATTTGAAGGATCTCCACAAGTCAATTTGATCTCATTGAAGTGGAAGTGGATGATGAAGAGTTTTTGAACTATTGTAAAAGTTTGAATACATTATATTTTATTTTGTGAAATATATTCATTGCTAGAATATATTGAACTATTGTAAGATTACTTTTTGAACTATTCACGTGTACACATATATTTAGAATATTGCTTTATAAGTATGTGTATGTACACAGGACATACTATCTTTTGAAGTTTATTGCAAATCTATATATTTGAATTACTTATTAGCTAATTTGATGCTTGAGATTATTTACTGCAAAATAATATTGGTGTTTTTATTAGAAATTGTGGCATATAAATATTTTATAGCAAAAATAATATTACCAAACTTAAAAGTGTAGCCATAGGAGTGTTAATTGTGGTATGCACGTGGGCAAGGACTACACTTCAAAGTGTTGTCATAAAAGGCAACACTTTAAAATCATTGGCAATATGGAAGAAAAGGCCACGCTTGAAAGTGTAGCTGATAAGGCAACACTTTTAAGCGTAGTTGCAAAGCGTGGCCTTTTAGGCTACACTTTTAAGTATAGCTGATAAGGCAACACTTTTAAGCGTACCCGCAAATATGTGGCCTTTTTGCTTTTTAGGCTACGCTTTTAAGTGTAGCTGATAAGGCAACACTTGAAAAGTGTCGCCGAAACTCTAAGGTTACTCTTCTTTCGGCCACCCCCGAAAAAGTGTGGCCTTTGATACTTTTTCATAGTTTAGGCCACACTTTTCTAGGGTGGTTGTAGGCCTAAAATGTTGTAGTGTCTGTAATTTCACGTTACCCATGGCTACTTTCATGGAAGGTATATTTTCATTGTGTTTTGTGATAGGTCCTGAAACTCCAAGATCTAGGGGTGCAATTATGGGTTGGCGTTGATTTAATGTAGTGGGTATTGTGTTATTCTCTGTTTTGCTACTTTTCACACATGAATTTGGGCTAATTAGCATAGGGTTAATTTATGAGTTAAGGTGACAAACTTAATTCCTACTTTCCATCTCTGATCGATGCACTAAAGAGATTAATTGTATTGGGTAATTAGTCCAATACTAGAAATTAATGTTTGATGTCTTTAACTTGCTTGAAAATAGAGGTTATGGGTCAGATATATTTGCCCTATTTCTGCATCGAAAAAGTGAATATAGTAAGGTATTGTGTTTTTAAGATTAACATATAGATGAGACAGAAAGGAGATTCTATGCAAAGATACTCTGAGATCTAAAGATGATTAGCGTCATTGATGATGACCTAGCCTATTCATGAATGTTCATCACCATAGAGCAACACAATTATCCCTATGTGACATTGATTTCCAATCCCTGCACCCCTAGATTGCTTGTTAACTCTTGACTTCTTCAAAACATTGGTTTATTTGTGAGAATTGATAAGCAAATATTTTTATTAATTTGGTGGAATAATCCACCCACTTGCTTTTACTATTACAAATGAATGAGTTTAAAATCCAAATTTCCTGATAGAATTCTTTACGATATACCATTCTCTGTGGAATTCGACCTTGACAATTAGTTTGGTATTTTTATTCACTACAAACTGCCGTCCCTTTTAATTTGTTTTAAGGATGACATTTGAGAGTTATCATTACTGATCCATATATTGTGCCTATATTGTTTCATAATATATGATATGATAGTCCCCAATCCAGCCGCGGCTAGGTTGGATTGGTCAACAACTTCAGAGTTTTGTGGGTTCTCATGTTTCGGGGACCTGGCCACCTAGTGTCTTTATTTCTTTTACTCTTTCAGTTTGTAGACATTGTACGTTGTTTAGAGGTTTGTCCTAACCACATCTATGTTAGTAGAAGGCTTTGTCAGACATAGTTGATTTCTGCATTATTTCAGTCATGTACTCTATTGATATTTTCCTTATGTGTTGAAAGTGTTTTGATACTTGTATCTAATTCTGATGTTGTATTCTCTTTATTTTATATTTATAGTGTCATGGTTATTGATGTTCGACGTAATCAACTGACACTATTTCGGTTCAAGTGCCAAACGATCGCGTGTAGTGATATAACCCAACCAAGGGTTGGGATCGTTCCCACAGGGACTGGTTTTGAGAATTTATAGAAAACTAAAATCAAGTTATAATTAGTCATAGCTATAAATATTAACGAATAAAAACATACTAAATCTAAGGGGTGACACAAGCATCAATTATGAATGGGGTTTGTATTAATTAACAACTAAAAAGAGCAAAAATATAAGGAAATGAGATATGGAGATGGGATTTTTGGGATGTGATATGAATACGGGTTAAACTGCACTATCGTGTACATGCTTTTGATAGTAAATTGTTGAGTATTTGTGACTAGGCTAGACTATAGTTGGGGTAAATTCTCTCTCGAAGAACTTACTACGAATCAACTTGGTTTCTCTCATACACCGAGTTGCCGCATTAAGCACAGCCTCCGCCTTAGCCTATTCACTCTCTCGAGCTGAATGTGTGGGAGAAGGACTAGGATTCACTCTCTCGGGCTGAACCCATGTCGACCCAATACCAGCGGCTATCAATTTAGTAGTCTTAGTTTTACGACCTCTCTCTCGAGCTTGCCAAAAATACTAAGATGAAATCGTATTTGCAACAACAATACCATTAACTTCATACATAACTACTAAACGAAATCACATTTAAACAACAATTAAACCATCAACAAGTAAGACCCAATATATAACTTAGCCCATATTCATAAAATCACACCCCAAGAATTGGGGTTTTAGCTAGACATGTAAAAGAGATAAAAATTTATACCAATATCAGTTTCCATCAACAAGGTATGAAGAATTAAGTCTTAAACCACGTCAGGAGTGAAGAATCTTCGAGACCCACGTCCAATTTCTTGGAGTTGAAACTCTTTGAATCTTCAAGGCCTTAGAACAAAGTCTCCAAAACAATCTAAAACTTACACTCTCTCAAAAACTGAAAAAGTTCAACTAATAGAAGTGATACTAAGCTAGAACTTTAAAACAAGTATTTATAGTGTTTGAAAATTTGTGCTGTGGAGGACCATTCGACGCAGTTAGTTGGGATCGCCGATACACTCGGCGATCCGCCTTTTGGTCGATTTCATTGCCAACTTGATCTTTCCCTTCAGGGCTCAGCACACTGGAACAAAAGGCGATCTCCAGGCTGATCGGCTACTCGCCAACTGGGCTCGGCAATCTTCAAGCCTTCATTTCTTCGTTCTTTTCATCCGCTTTGTTCCTTCTTGCCAAGTAATGTCCATGCTTTGCCTCAAACTTTAAATACCTGAAACTTAAGGATTTACATCATATATTGAGAAAAAATATGCATTTGAGGACACTAATTCTATCAAAATAAAGCCCTAAATGAGGCCAATTTGTGGACTCATCAACACCACCAACTTAAACTTTTGCTTCCCCTCAAGTAAAACTCAAGTTCAGTAGTTCAAAAAGGATGTCTCAAACAGTGCTACACAAGACTCAATCATGAATGTACACAACAAGACTCAACTTACTCATGCAAGGTCAATTGTATACTCAAAGACTCAAGTTGTGACACACCATTATCAAAGATTCTCAAGCTCACTATACTTGCTTCAAATGCAAGTTCGAGCTCAACAAAAGTATTCGAATGCCCTCACACAAAGAATGATTCCACATTCACACACAATCGTTTAATCAGTTAAATTTTCAGAATCAAATGCAATACTCACTCTCACAAAGAAGAACACAATGTATGCTTTCACCCATAGGTTTGCCCATATTTTCCAATCAACGATTGTTTCACCTTAATCAAGATCAAAAAGGTCTTTTCAATGCCTGTAATGCTGTTGAGTGCAAAGATATGGTCATTTAAGCTCAGTGATTTTCATCCTCATGAAATATGGTGCTTTCAATACTCCATTTTCTCTTATTTCATCATTTTCTTTAGTGCTCATAAGTCATCCCATTATTCACTTCCATGGATTGTTCGGAACCCCCATTCCTTTTTGCATTTTCATAACTTTATTTCACAACTTTTTCTTTTTCTTTTTCTTTTCTCTTTTTTTTTTGTATGGAAGGGTTCCATTTTTTTTTCAACACCATGGGTTAAAGGGGACTTTTCTTGCACTTCTTGACTTGCCTTCTCTTTTCACCACACCCCCAACATAGGCTTTTGGCCTAAGTTGGCTATTTGATCAACCACAAATCAGGAGGATTATAGGTAACCGATTGAGAAAGGTCATGTTTTCATCAAGTTTCTTCCAAAGAAAGGTAAGGCTCAAGGGGTGTTCAAAAGAGGTTCACATGCTCATAAGGTAGGCCACAAAAGAGGTATATGTCAAATTGGCTCACATTCTTCGAAGTTACCTAAGATCATATAAAGAGATAGCCTTAGTTAGTCGACTGGACCAACGGGAAAAATTCTAGGTGTTATCATGCATGGTTCACACTAAGATCATCACACAAGGCATCGACACCAAAGTCAAAAAAGACTCCACACTTTCGCTAGTGTGCAACGTTCATCACAAGAGAATCAATTCGATAATTGGCTAGTCACAACGAGATGCAAAGAGTTCACATATTGACTATGTAACTTTACTTGGTTCTATCGTAGCCGGCTAGCCGCACATTCATGGAGTTCGATTATGAGCACTATTTAAGTCATCGATATTGATCAAAACTCATACTCAAATTTTCTAAAGAACAGCCACATTCCACACGTACAAGAGGTGGCAAAAATTTAACATTTTTTGGAAGGGTCAAAATCATTTACAATTTTAAGACAAAAGGAGCCACAAGCTCAAACATCCGCTAAAAACAATATAAAACACAATTTTAAGCACAACGACCCAACTATATAAACAAAACATGAACATCAATATTCACACAAAAGGTGGGCCTCACCCCACCACAAATAAAATCATTTTTCCTTAAATGCAAATGAAGTAAGGTATCCAAAAGTGATAGAAAGTAAGATAGAGAGGGAGGTAAAGAAAGGATCCTGTCTATGCAGTCTCTCCATCTGTCTGGGCCTCAGTGCCTGGTGCAACTGTCTGGACTTGGGAATCAGTGCCCGAAATCACACCAAAAGAAATAACAGTGCCAGATCCACTAGGAGCTGCTGTGGATGTCTCAGTCGGCGATATCTGGATCACCGGCTTTACAATTGTCTCCATTAGATCATGAAAATCTCTAAATAGGCTCTCCTCTCGGCTCTCTATCATCTCATCATCGTGCACCACCATCTGTTCCTCGTCGGTCTCTGCATCCGACTTCTCATTTGTTGTGCCATCCTTCTCTACTTCTCCGGTGGTAGCCGAAGGAATCACTGAAGTCTCTAGGGCATCTTCATCATTAGCAACCTCTATTAATGAGTTGAATTTGGTAGACTTTAGATAGTATACGTCCTTTCTCAGATCTGCTACTTTGGCTTTCGAAGCCGTTACATCGGAGGCTTCCCCCTGTCTGCTCTTACAAGTTGTGACTCTCACAGTCAACGCATAAACAGAAGTCTGGAGGGGGGTGAGTGTAGCAAGTATGGCACTCTCGATAATCCCTGGGATGAATCTCTCGACTCAGGTCGCCCGCATGTCAGTTGATTGGGTCAAATGCCCCATATTCAGGATTATGGCCTGAGTAATCCTGATAGGCTGGGAGGAGGAGGAAACACCTGGGGCCTGTGAAGAAGAGGAAGGAGAGGATGTACCTGAAGGCCCAGAGGCCGGAGTAGGCGAAGATGCCTCTACAGGTAACGAGTCAACATCAACCTCTGGAGAAATGTCTACCGGAGCTTCTTTCCTTCTGTCCACCTCCTCTCGTGTGTACTTGGCCTCAATATGCCGGATGTCAGTGGAGGATGAAGGGGTGACCTCAATATCCCTCACAATATCCCAGGGTATTCTAGCATTTCGACATAGCTTAGTGATCAGGACTGGAAATAGCAGAGAAGTCTATCTCTGCTTGGCTCTCATGGCCATCTCCTGTGAAATTAGTAGTCCTAGGTCGATGCGCCTCTTAGACATGATAGAACCAAGGCAAGCTGCTTTAGGATGGCGCAAAATGGACTCATTCTGGAATGGCATTATGGTGCTGCTGATAAAGCAAAACCAAAGCCTGGCAGCAATACTCAAGTCCCTCTTCTCAATAATGGCCCCTGCCTCGATCCACCTCAATGTGGTTTCAGAAATCAGAGGGGCAAACCAACCCTTCAAGTCATCTATGGACTGAGCAATGGGCAATCCCTCGTAAGTAAGTAAAGAATGCACCGGTCTATCTAATAAATTGTTAATATGTTCACTACTGCACCCAACTTCCCTGCCTCTGACCATGACCTATTTCACTGGTCTAAACTCACTCGCCTTCTTCTTGCTCTTGGGCAACAACTCCCCGTATGTTGTATAGAATTCCCGGACCCAGGTAGGAAGGTAAGGCCCTCGAGGCCTGGTGAACTGCTCAAACTCATGGTAGCGGAGGGTCTCCCTCACTTATGAATACTTCCCGTCTAAGCCTTCTGTTGAAAGTAGCTTCTCCTCGAGGATGGTTTGTAAATAATCACCTTTAATCTGTTTAGGAGCTTGGGAGGAAGAACCACAGGAGGCATGGGGGTCACAGGAGGTGCCTGAGCTGGCACTAAGTCTGTTGCCAGATGAATGGCATCTGTAGAGACTCTAGTTGATATGGTTGCTCATCTTCAGGTTCAAACAACTCAGTCCGGGTGTCAACAACTACTCTCCCAGATGTGTGCTCTTTTTATTTGCATTTGTCTCCCGGAGGGAGTTCTTGTTTTCTCTTTTTTGGGAGATTTCATCCCCCTTCATTTATGTTAATACCATGTGCTTTTTTCTAGGGCGGCCTGGTTAGATTAGTTCGTACCATATCTTCAAAACATCAAAAATAATTTAGAAATGATTTAATTAAAAGCACAGAAAAATGCTGCAGACAAACTCACCGATCTAATCGGCAAGTCGCCGATCATCTTCAACGAACTAGATCAGTCTCACCGAATGGATTGGCTAGAGAATTTTAGCAAGTCAGTGACGGGAGGACCCTTTCGGCGAATCGTCAACTACTTTAAGCGAGCAACGGTTTGCCCGTCGAAATTCACAGTGCAACAAAGGTTCAGGGGTGCAGACAAAGGGCGAACAAGAAGACTTTTGGCGAGTCGCCGAGTGCTTTTGGCGAACTTAGGCTTCTCACGGAAAGTTGCAGAAACCAACAACACATATATCATGATATAATAGGCGAGATGGGGTCATTAGGCGAACCACCGAGTGGTTCGGCGAGCTCGACCCAGCTCGCCAAACAGCCTCACGTGCCTATTTTCAACCCATCTTCTCGAATTCAACCCCACAACCCCCGAAAACAAAATCAAAGCATGCACTAGTAAAATTAAGCTAAGACCCATAACACCCATTGCCTCGGGATATTCAATTTTTTCTCAATTTTGCTAAATTTTACCATTTGATGACTTTTGCCCTTAAGAATGGTGTAAACCACTCCCTCATTGTGCAAATTTACGCCATTTAGCAAAAATACAGGTTACTTAGACTTCACCCTACAAATCTAACCAACATGAAAGCATACCCCCACAAAATTTAACTCAATTTAAGGCACAAATTTATGGGCATTTAACGATCAAAGCAATACGGGCAAGTTTATCAAATTAAAATTGGCATTTAAGGTTTCTAATCCTATCAGAGAGGCCCAACACATATCAATACAATAAGATCATTGCAAATGAGTACAAAATTTTTGAAACTAAATTTGGGGTTCAGAAAACTAACCTTTTGTGCCGATTAAATTCCTGTGAAATGCTAGGCGGCTATGAAATCTGAAGTTTGAGCACCAATTAACAATCAAAATACTAATGGAATGCAAAAATATTGAAAATACTAACTTGGTGTGAGTTTTTGAAGCTTAAAAGCGAGGGAGAGTGAAGAGTTTGAAACTTTAAAACCTTTGGCCTTTAATTACCATCCAGTTTGCATCCATTCAATGACGTTACTATAGCTCACCGATTTACTTGGCGACGCGCCGAGTGGGCCACTTACCTCGCCGAGTTTTACAGTACCTTCAATCAAAGTGAGGATCAAAACGGTGATTTACATCGGGATGTCCGTCCTAGTCGGTGACTCGCCAATAATTTCTTGTGCTCACCGATTGTTATAGACTCTGATGTAAGAATTTCTTAAGTCTAACGGTGGTATGGGTCGGGTTTGCCGACCTTCTCGGCGATTCGCCGATTGGACTTATGTTCGCCAACCTGCTCTTTCCAAACACAATCCATACCTCAACCTGCAAATTCAAAACATAATTATTTCTAAAAAAAATTAAAGCGTTAAGGGGTTTTGGGTTGCCTCCCAAATAGCACCTTAGTTAACGTCGTGGCACGATGCAAGTCAACACTCAAACTTCACTAGTGGAGTTTGCCTCATTTTCATCAAGAAACCCCTCTTTAGGTTCTGGATAGAACTCATTTAGCACTTGCTCCATTTGGGATCCTAGTAGTTGAATGAGCATAGCATGGGAGGTTGTCATCTGGTTCAACAGCAATACATTCTCCCTTAGTTCCTCCAATACCCTATCCAACATATTGGCTTTCCGGAGAAGGAGCGTGAGCATTGCTTCAATTTTTCTATCGTCCTTATTCTTTTATTTTCTTCGCTTATGGGGAGGGACATAGCGGTCTTTCTTGATGCACTGGAAGTTAAGCTCTCTAACCTTTTAGGCCAACTCATCAATATGAGTAATTAGTGTGGGCCATCATGTAGTCCTTTTCTACTTCTTGGTTTTTCTCGGCCATGTGATCAAGTAGTTGGACTGCTATCGCATATGGTTGTTTTGCAATGCAACCGGGAATGAGGTGGTCTGCAAACACCTTGTTTCTGGGACCAAGACATCTATAGAAGCAGTCAAGGAGGACTATATCGGGAATTTCATGACTTGGGCATTGAGTTATCAATTCTTTAAACCTTGCCCATGTCTCATGGATCCTTTCACCTTCCAATTGTTTGAAGGTTAGGATTCGATCCCTGAACAACATTACTTCCAATGGAGGAAACTCCATTTGTTCGTGAGTACTGCTTGACCAACTCACCTCCTATGTTTCGAAGCATAAACCAACAAAACAAAACTAAAAATTAAGTTAGTAAACTACAACTAACAAGAACGAAAATCCTAAACTACAAATTCTCAAATAACATCACTCCCCGGCAGTGGCGCCATTTTGATGTTCGACGTAGTCAAGTGACACTATTTAGGTTCAAGTTCCAAATGATCGCTTGTAGGGATATAACCCAACCAAGGGTTGGGATTGTTCACATAGGGAGTGGTTTTGAGAATTTATAGAAAAATAAATTCAAGTTCTCATTAGTCATAGATAAAAATATTAACGAATAAAAATATACTAAATCTAAGGGGTGACGCAAGCGTCAATTATCAATGGGGTTTGTATTAATTAACAACTAAAAAGAGCAAAAATATAAGAAAATGAGATATGGAGATGGGATTGTTGGGAGGTGATAGGAATACGGGTTAAACTAGACTATCACGTACGTGCTTTTGATAGTAAATTGTTGAGTATTTGTGACTAGGCTAGACTATAGTGGGGTAAATTCTCTCTCGAGCAACTTACCCTGAATCAACTCAGTTTCTCTAGAACACCGAGTTGCCGCATTAAGCACAGCCTCTGCCTTAGCCCATTCACTCTCTTGAGTTGAATATGTGGGAAAAGAACTAGGATTCACTCTCGAGTTGAACCCCTGTCGACCCAATACCACCAGCTATCAAATTAGTAGTCTAAGTTTAACGACCTCTCTCTCGAGCAAGCCAAAAACACTAAGATGAAATCATATTTGCAACTACAATCCCATTAAGTTCATACACAACTACTAAACGAAATCACATTTAAACAAAAGATAAACTATCAACAAGCAAGACCCAACAGATAATTTAGCCCATATTCACAAAATCACAACCCAAGAATTGGAGTTTTAGATAGACATGTAAAAGAGATAAAAATTTATACCAATATCAGTTTCGATCAACTAGGTATGATGAATTAAGTCTTAAAACACGTCCGGAGTGAAGAATCGTCGAGGCCCACATCCAATTTCATGGAGTTGAAACCCTTTGAATCTTCAAGGTCTTAGAACAAAGTCTCCAAAACCCTCTAAAACATAAACTCTCTCAAAAACTGTAAAAAGTTTGAATAATAGAAGTGTTTCTAAGCTAGAACTGTAAAACAAGTATTTATAGTGTTTGAAAATTTGAGTTGCGGAGGACCATTCGGTGAAGTTAGTCAGGATCGTCGATACATTCGGCGATCCTCCTTTTGGTCGATTTCATCGCCTTCTAACTTTAGCCTTCAGCCTCTTCGCATTTTGGGTCGCTGGGCAATATGGTACTGCTTCGCGGAACTGATCGGCGACACGCCGACTACTCCATTTCATCGCCAACTTTATCTTTCCCTTCAGGGATCAGCACACTGGAACAAAAGGCGATCTCTAGGCCGATCGGTGTCTCGCCAACTGGGCTCGGCAATCTTCAGACCTTCATTTCTTCGTTCTTTTCATCCGCCTTGTTCCTTCTTGCCAAGTAGTGTCCATGATTTGCCTCAAACTCCAAATACCTAAAATTTAAGGATTTACATCAGATATTGAGACAAAATATGCATTTGAGGACACAAATCCTATCAAAATATAGCCCTAAATGAGACCAATTTGTGGACTCATCAGTTATGTCAAATGGCTTGTTTAGGACCTCACGGGATCCCACTCACCATGCCACATCTAGGGTGTACTTTGAGTGGTGATATCTTGTTAGAAATAAGCATAATGTGTAGCTCCTAGATCTGATGCTACTAAAATCAATTTACCTTTTCTCAAGTATTTTCTTATATGGATTGAATCTCACATGGAGATTGATACCACTATCTAAAAATTAGAATATCTAAAGTATAATAATTCTTTTGCTTAGCAGATGTATGCACATGAGAAGCAAGGAATACTTGGAGATGGTGTTAAATGAGCATTCTGATGGTTTTGATATCTCATAACATATGTGTCTTGGTTGAGTACCACTTGTGAAACCTCTACGGTCTCAATAGGTGCATAGTACTATACAAACTTAAATTACATTCGACTTTTGTAGATTGCAATCAAATTTAACCTACAGATTACTGTTGTGCTTTATGTGGAAATTGTTCCTCTGGATATTACTTGTTGTAGATGAAGTTCTTTTGAATCTTGTGAATTTTTAGTTTCCCAAACTTGTGGCTCTATTTGTTAAAATTTGATGTAAGGTGTAGCACTCTTGTCAAGATTAATTATTCTCCTGCCTGTTGTTATGAATTTTTAGTTTCCCAACTCATAAGGACCTGCAGAATCAAAAATTAAATTTGCAAAATAATCAGCAAGAGTATTACCCTCTCTGAAGGAGTGTTGTACTCTTACTAATAGAGTAGTCACTATTCTCTTGATAGAGTTGACCTCCACTGTCACATTCCAGGGTATTTCCCACTCCCCATTTATCATTTGAACTATAGCTGAAGAATTTGACTCTAGAATGACTTGGTAATACTAATTGTCTTAGCAGTGTAGGAGACTTTCTCTAATTACCCTTAGTTTAGTCACAAGATTAGTTGACTCATGCATACCCACACCTTTATCCACTATTAGATTTGCAAAGTGATTCCTTATACATAAGGTTAATGAACTAAGACTTAGATTTTCTTTTGAAGCTCCATCGAATACATGTAATCCAACAACTAAGAGGAGTCAATTATCTTATGTTTTGTGATATATAGTTGGTCTATAGTTGGTCTATAGTTATCAAGCTTCTCAACTACCTGAGGCCAAGCCTTTGGAACTTCTGAATATGATTTCCCATTTATCTTTGCTTCCAGAATAATTATCTGATTGAAAGAATGTATTCCTTCTTTTTCAAAGAAACCACATAATAAGATTCGAGATGGTGTGGTACACTTCCCCTTGCCTAGAGTTTCTTTCCAAATCCCATGTTACCTTTATAGCTTGACCTAGTTGAATCAATAGTGGAGTTATTTTGGCTGCCCTAGTATAAAAATTACATATTAAGATGCAAAATCACCTCTAAAGAAAAGGTGCACAACAATTTCCCTTGCAAGAATATCACATCAAGAGAACTACTGGAAATATTTGCCTTCCAATTAGCCATTACTGCTACCACAGGAACCTTACCTGACCAGACTCTCTATCCAAAGAAAAACTTTAAAAGGAAAATGTAACGACCCAAGGTAGCCCGTAGGTGTAACATGGACAGTGGCCCCAGACAAGCCACTTAGCATTCATCATACAAGATATTAGAATATAAGAGATTAAAAGAGAGTTTCAACATACAAAAGTTTTATAGAGAAAAGCGAAAGTCTAAACAATCTCAAAGCCATCTAGTACATAAGAAATGATCGGGACATAGCCCGGACATCAAGTTTTAAAAAAAGAAACTAAAAGTAAAAACAAAAAGGGGAATCATGCTCAGTCCTCGAAACATTAGGATTCACCAATCTACAAGCTTCTATATGAGATCCCTAGCCACGAAAGTGTGAATCTGTAAGGTTGGACCCTACATTTGGGGAAATTAGGCAAGAGTATGTGTTAGTACAAAAACATGTACCAAGTATGATAGCCATCCATAAAACATTTAAAATATGATTATAAGGGGATATGTTCATGGTATGCAATGACTAAGCTAAAACATGATATAAAAAGGACTAGAAGACAAGTCATAAAACAAGGTTAATGCTAATAGACATAATCTTAAAATCAGTTATGAGATACTTCTTGAAGTAATCTTAATTTATTATTGTGGGAGATTTAACTTTAATCGACATTTAAGACCATGTGAGCTATCAACACAGAATCCGGTGTCTACCTCACACCAAAAAGGGGTGTCCTACTTTCCACTTTCCAAGGTAAGACTATGAACTTCTAGCTTATGTGGATCCACTACATAAGTTCCATATAAGACAATCATCCTATGGGGGAACATAGGTATAGGATAAATAGATTGCTACTAGAAACCCGAACTCTACTAACGTGAGATCTTCCATCTCAATATCCTCCTGGTTCTAAGCATAAATCCCATGGAATAGTCATTTTCTTAACTAGTCTTTATTATCAATGGAAGGGCATGTCATATTTCCAATCAAAGCTAAATCATATGTCATCAATGGAAAGGTACAATTAAGTAACCAATCCAATATAGGCTTCTATAGAATAACTCCTTAACTTTGATTCATGTAGGTGAGGCGACCTTTCAACCTTACAATCCTCTATGTGAGAAAACCTTTCACATTCATGCATGAGGTTGTTATATGAGTAATCCTTTCACAAAAATCAACCACAAGAACAACATATATGCTTTTACTTTAAAACAAACTACATCATATCTCATCAATTCCATAAGAACATGCATTTTCCCATAATTCACCTTTCATAGTTCAAAACCCACTTTCAATCATCAATATCTAGAAAACATAGGTTTATACATCGGTTCATGGGGATTCATAATAAAATCATGAGATTAATTCATGCATAAAAGTTCATAGATCAATAAAATAAATCAATATTTAAATAAACCCATGACATGGAAGAAAAACCCTAACTCAACCGGGGATTTCTAACTTTATCAATTGGAGAATTTAGGAACTCCATTGAGGAGAGGGCTCTATAGATGAAAACTATCATGCCTCAATACCAAGAGGTTGCCTTCGATGGTTGAATTGGAGGCTTGACTTGAAACCCTAGGTTGACTCCTTCTTCAACCTTCCTAGTGAGAGATATTTTGGAGAGGAAGACTTGTTCTTCTTTTAAGAATTCGAGAAATTGGTTCCAATTGGGAAATTTGGGGTTAAAAACACTTATATAGGACTTTATGTGAATGGTAAAACTATATTGTATTAGGCTAGAATAATTTGAAAAGGACCCAAAAACCCCTAAGAAAATAACTACCGACACCCATGGACGGCTAGATTGACTGTCCATTGGTCAGACCGCAGACCGTTCTGCTTCAGTGTTGTTTGGGGTCAGAGACCACCACTTGTGGACCCCCGACAAGAGACCATAACTACAGCCCATAGATCCATCGAAGGACCGTGGACCATGGCCGTAGGTCCCAACTCTTGTCCTTAAAATTTCTCTATGTCTAGGACTCACCTACGAGACCTATCTATAGCTCATACTTTGGATGAAGAACCGCCTTGGTGAACCATCGAAAAAGTACTAAAACTAATAATTTTTGGGAACTTCAGCTAGCCAACCACAGAGCAGACCTATTGTCCGTAGATGGCTCTGTTGGAACTAGCACTAGATCCTGAAGAAAGCTGCAATTCTACCCTTATTTGAATCAAAGGTCCTACATTATCTCCCCATTTGGAACATTCATCCTCAAATGAGATTCAAGACATCATAAAGAAGGTAGAAACTTAAACTAACAACCAAACATTCATGCAATTACATAAATGCACATATCTGAGGAGGAAACATCAATTAATCCAAGATAAAGCATGTTCAAAACATTATATCATGAGGTCTACATGCAACTCATACTCAAATGAACATAAACAAGTAGAGATCAATCAAGTAAACTCATTTTCTCAACATTTAAGCTTTCATGAATCATGCATAAATGATGAAATCATAGAAATTGTACGACACATGACACCTAATGAGTAAACCATGATAAGCTAAATACCTCAAGCTTCAGTGGGGACGGAGGGCAAGATATGGAAATAGCGGGACATCATATCGGCCCTAGCCTTCCAAGTAGAACCCTCAACTAACTGATTCCTCCAAAGAAGATTTACGAAAGAAACTTCTCTATTTCTCAACTTCTTGACTTGCCAGTCTAAAATCTTCACCGGAACTTCCTCATAAGAAAGATTCTCCTTAACTCCCAAAATTTCTAAGGAGACTATAGATGTCGGATCTCCAACATATTTCTTCAAGAATGAGACATGGAAAACTTGACGCACTGATGCCTAATCATTAGGCAAATCAAGTTCATAAGCAACCTTGCCAATTCACCTCAAAAACTGATATGGACCCATATAATGGGAACTAAGTTTCCCTTTCTTCCAAAATTTCATTACACCCTTCATGGGTGAAATTTCAAGTAGACCCAATCATTTACCTCAAACTCAAGATATCTTCTTCTCCCATTGGTATAGGACTTTTCTTGACTTTGATCCATTTTCAACCTCTCTCTTATAAGTCGAACTTTATCCAAAACCTAATGTACCAATTCGAGACATATTAGGGCAACTTCACTCACCTCAAACCAACCATTAGAGTCCTACACATCCTACCATATACAGCCTCAAATAGAGACATGCTAATACTTGAGTAATAGCTATTGTTGTAGGCAAATTCAATCAAAGGCAAGTGATCATTCCAATTATCCTTGAAGTAAATGACACATGCTCTCAACATATCCTAAAATGTTTGAATAGTATGCTCTGCTTTCCCATCGGTTTGTGGATGAAAGGTCGTACTAAGCTTAACACGAGTACTAAGACCCTTTTGGAACAATTTTCAAAATTGAGAAGTGAATTAGGTACCACGATCCCAAATAATGAATAAGGGCACTCAATGAAACCTCACAATTTCCTTGAAATACAACATAACATACTCCTCCACCGAATAAGAAACCTTGACAAGATTGAAGTTAGCCATATTCGTCATCCAATCTACAATATACCAAATTGAGTCATGTTGTTGCCTGGTGCGAGGCAAACCAACAATGAAGTACATGTTCAAACATTCCCACTTCCATGTAGGAATGCTAATAAATTGAGATAAACCTCTCCTCTTTTGTTGTTCAACCTTCACTTGTTGACAATTAGGACACTTAGCAACAAATTTCGCAAAATCTTTCTTTATCCCATTCCACCAACAGATCTCCAGCAAGTCACAATACATCTTGGTGGCTCCCGGATGAATAAAATATCGAGAACTATGGTCTGACAAGATTTTCTCTCTCAAGTCATCAACATTAGGACCACATAATCAACCTTGATACTTTAGTACGCCATCTCCCCCTTGGGAGAAATACTCTACAGACTTCTTAAGCACCGCTTCCTTCAATTTTACCAAAGTCAGGACAAGACCTTGCTTGGCTTTCACATTTGTCACAAAAGATGATTTTTAACCATTACACCACCTTTGGTAGTGTCAACTAAAAGAACACCCAATCGGGTCAATCTATGAATATATCAAACATCCTCAATATGGGCAGCACTACCCATTGATAATCGACTAAGAGCATATACCACCACATTCTCCTTACCGAGGTGATATAGAACACTTATGTCATAACCTTCAGTAACTCAAGCCACCTCCTTTAGTGAAGATTTAGATCTTTCTAGTTAAACACATATTGCAAACACTCGTGGTCGGTAAAGACATCCAAATGAACACCATAGAAGTAATGCCTCCAAATTTTTAAGGCAAAAACAACTGTCGCTAGTTCAAGGTCATGCGTAGGATAATACTTCCCATGAATCTTAAGTTTCCTTGAAGCATAGGCAATGACTTTCCCATTTTCCATAAGTTCACATCCTATCCCAATTCTTGAGGCATCAAAAAATACAACAAAAGCATTGGTCCCTTCTAGTAAAGTCAACACCGGAGCAGAAGTAAGAATATCTTTCAATTCTTGGAAACTCTTTTCACATACTTCGGACCATATGAACTTAACCTTCTTTTGAGTCAATGGTGTCAATGGAGAAGCAATCAAAGAAAACCCTTCAAAAAACTTTTTATAGTAAACGGCTAAACCCAAGATGCTTCTAATATCCGAAGGGGATAGAGGTCTAGGCCAACTCTTAGCCGCATCCGTCTTCTTAGGATCTACCTTAACAACCTAACCGAAAATAATATGACTAAGAAAAGCCACAGACCTTAGCAAAAACTCAGATTTGCTAAACTTTGCAAAGAGTTGTTGGTTTTTTAGGACTTGCAACACAATCCTCAAATGATTGGTATGCTCATCTTCACTTCTCGAATAGACCAATATATCATCAATGAACTCAATAACGAATATGTCAAGGTATGGTTTGAACACAAGATTCATCAAATCCATAAATGCCACCGGAGCATTAGTCAAACAAAACGACATCACTAAAAACTCATAATGACCATACCAAGTTTGAAAAGTCATCTTCGGAATGCCAACATCCTTCACACTGAATAGGCGATAACCCAGCCGGAGGTCAATCTTAGAAAAGTAGCCTTCTTCTTTAAGTTGGTCAAACAAATCATCTATCATTGGAAGATGATACTTATTCTTCATGGTAACCTTATTCAATTGCCGGTAATTAATACATTTATGAAGCGACCATGTTTCTTTCTAACAAACAAAACTGGAGCACCCCATAATGAGATACTTGGTCGGATGAAACCCTTATCCAACAATTCTTTCAATTGCTTCTTTAATTCCTTAAGTGATGTCAGAGAGATACGAAAAGGAGGAATAGAGCTACTCTGGGAGAATTCCAATACCAAAGTCTAGAGGAATACTGGGTAAATCATCAGGAAACATTTCTGGAAATTCATTTACAATGAGGACCGACTCAAGAGTTGGGTCTCGAAATCTATATCCCTCACCCTAACTAGATGGTAAATACAACTCTTTGAAATCATCTTTCTAGCTTTAAGATAAAAAATAAACTGACTCTTAGGCATAGAATTTCTCCCTCTCTAATTTAGGATGAGTTCATTTGGAAACTGAAACTTGACTATATGGTAAATACAATCAATAGAAGCATAACATGCATCCATCCAATCCATACCACAACTAACATCAAAATCTAGCATATCAAGCTATACAAAGTCAACATGAGTGACTCTATGGGACAAGGAGACGAGACACTTTCTATAGACCCTCTTAGCCACAACAGAATCACCAACATGAGTAGAGAAAGAAAAAGGATTTAACAACACATCCGAAAGAATATCAAAACTTCTAGCCACATATGGCGTCACAAAAGACAAAGTAGCACCGGGGTCATGTAAAGAATAAACATCAAGTTGGACGACTATCAACATAGGGGTACCCACATCGGGAGAACCCTCTTGTTTACCATGAGTCTGAAGTGCATAAAATAAGCTTTTCTTTGTCGCACTTGAACCCGAACAACTAGACAGAGCTTGTTTAACTTCTCTCTCATTAGCCGCAAGCATTGGGAAATACCTCATCTTTTGACCACTAATTCAACAACCAAAGCAACCTTCCATGTCGGCTAAGCATTTACCCTCGGGCTTTCTTACACACCTAGCACAAGTAGACATAGCTAATGAAGATCCACTACAATTATCTCCTTGAGTCTTAGGGTTAGACACTCTATCTTTGTTGAACTTAGGAGGAGCATTGGAGTAACCTTGATCGGAAAACCTTTGTCAGATCTTGGAACGACCATGTCCATCAGACGTTGAACGTGAGAAGTTACCATCACCGATTTTGTCTCTCTTTACCTCCCTAGAACTTTCTTTAAGTTTCTCCTCTTCAATTTGTTGCACATGACCCATGAGACGGTAAATGTCCATATCATTGATAAGCATAGAGGTGTGACATTCCTTAACCACTATCTCGGACACACCCAAAAAAAGCTTACTCATTCTCGCCCTAGGATTGGCAACCAAAGTAGGATCATATCTAGACAATTGTGTGAATTTCAAAGCATTTATTTTCACACTCATGCTTCCTTGACGAAGGTTGATGAACTCAAACACCTTTGCCTATCTCATTTGAAGGGGAAAGAACCTATCAAGAAAAGAAACTTTAAACTTTTCCCAATCGAGAGGACCCGCATAACCTACTCTCCCTTCTTTCATTTAGTTGAACCATATTAGAGCAACATTCTTAAGTTAATAAGCATCTGATTCCGCCTTTTCTACCATCATCACTCCCATGATCATCAGCACCTTGTAAACCTGATCAATGAACTATTGAAGGTCTTCCTCAACCTTAGAACCATGAAACTCCAGAGGATTTATTCTAGCGAAATCCCTCACTCTGGATGCCGTCGTACCGACATTTGGGTTCACGGGAGCCAGAGCCTCTCTATTGGCTTGGGTCGTCATGGCTTGAGCCAACACCCGAAAATCATCCTTAAACTCTACATTAGTCACTTACTCAGCCAAAGGATCGACCGAAACATGACGAGTTTGTGGAGGAGCCTCTTGATTCACATTCTCTCCTGCAATCCTTCTAGCATATTCCTTTCGAGAGACCATATCCTATAGAACATCGGATAAAGATTAGGAGAGAGATATTACACACTTGAACCCTTTCACATGACTTTAGAGTAATGAAAGAAGTGGAGTTTCCTAAACATCTTATAGCCTCTCATTCATAAATGTGGTGCGCTTAACACTCACGAATAAGACTCTACTCGAAATGGCATATGAGAGTTCTTAGGACCTTTCTAAACCATGTGCTTTGATTACCAAAATTGTCACGACCTAAGGTAGCCCCTAGGCATACAATGGTGTATAAGACCCCGAGAGGCACCATACAAGACATTTATCATTCTTCATACAAGATGATAAAATATAAGAGATTGAAAGATAGTTTTAGCATAGAGAAGTTTTATATAGAAAATTGGAAGTCTAAACATCGTCTCAAAGCCATATGGTACATAAAAATGATCGAGACATAGCACGTACATCAAGTTCCAAAAAAAAGAAGAAACTAACGGTAAAGAAAAAAAGGTAAATCAAGCTCGGACCTCAGAATATGAGGACCCACCAATCTTCAAGCTTTTATACGAGATCACTAGCCACAGAAGTATTAATTTGTAGGGTCGGACCCTATATTTAGGGAAATATAGGCAAGAGTATGCATTAGCACAGAACATGTACGAAGTATGATAGCTATGCATAAAACATTTGAAACATGCTTAAAAGGGGATGTCTTCATGGTATGCAATGACCAAGCTAAAACATGATATAAAAAGGGCTAGAAGACATAAGTCATAAAATATGGTCAATGCAAATAGACATCATCTTAAAATCACATATGAGATACTTTTTTAAGTGACCTTAGTTCATTATTATGTAGATTTACCTTTAACAAACATATAAGACCATGTGAGCTATGAACACAGAATCTGGTGTCTACCCCGCACCGAAAAGGGGTGTCCTACTTTCCAAGGTAAGACCATAAACTTCTATTATATGTGGATCCACTAGATAATGTCTATCTAAGAAAATCATCCTATGGGGCCACATAGGTATGGGATAAGGAGATTGCTACTAGAAACCTGACATGTAGTTACAGGAGAGCTTCCATCTCAATATCCTCTTGGTGCTAAGTGTAAATCCCACTGAATAGTCATTTTCTTAACTTGTATTTATTATCCATGGAAGTGCATGCCATATTGCCAATCAAAGCTAAATCATATGTCATCCATGGAATGTTACAATTAACTAACCAATCCAAGCTAGGTTTAATTAGAATAGCTCCTTAACTTTGATTCATTTTAGGTGAGATGAGCTTTCAACCTTAGAATCCATTATGTGAGTAAACCTTTCACATTCATACATCAGTAGGTATGTGAGCAATCCTTTAACAACAATTAACTACAGCAACAATATATATTATTTTACACTCAAAGTGTCACGACCCAAGGGTACCCCCTACACGTAACATGGCACATAACACCCCTAAAGGCACTATGTAAGCCACTTAGAACATCATCGCATAAGTAAAGAACAATAAAGAGTAAAAACACATTTTCAAGTCTTAAGAAGTTTTCATAAAAGCAAAGCGGTAGTCTATACATAGTCTCATTTACCCATCTATTACAATCGAAGTCTAAAAATAAGGTCCCAGCCCTTACAATAGAAATCTGAAAAGTCTAATACAATGAGAGGAAAAGAACAACAAGATAGCACTCATCCTCGGATCCATTAGGACTCACCACAACCTTTGGAGAATAGTCAATCCAAGCTTTGAACAAGAAGGAAGATCACCTCAAACGCCAGAACCTACACTTTGTAGAAAAATGAAGAAGAAATACGGGTTGAAATGCATTAAAATCCTTGAAATCATGCTAAAAAAGACATTTTAGTTGAAATGTATGCACTTTACCAAGTTTAGAGTTCATCACGAAAATTAGTGTAAAAGCATAAAATACAAGGATATTCAACATATTTATCATCATATTATAATGAAAATAAAATATAAGTACCCTCAAAGCATCATTGTGCAATGTATGAATATGATCCCATACTCCTACCCACACTAAGGAAAGCTTATTAAGTGATTATAGTTCATAACTCCAATTCTAGTTCATACTATCATAGTGGGATTAGCTTTAATCGACATAGACCATGAGAGCTTAATCATGGAATCCGGTGTCTACCCCACACCGAAAAGGGGTATCCTACTTGCCTATGGTAGGACTTAACTATTATCTTAGGTTGATCCACTAGCTAAAAGACCTATGAGGGAATTTAGTTTATGGGATAAGGGGATTGCTACTAGAAAACCCGACCTTTGCTAACATAAGGGTTTCCATCCCAAGATATTGTTCCTAGAAACCCGGCATCTACTATCGTGAGGGCTTCTATCTCATATCACTATCCACTCGGTGCTATGCATCATTCCCATTGAGTTTATATTAAGTCTTGACTTAAATTTATAATTATGGAAGAAAATCTTGGCACTCAATCAAACAAACTCATGCTAAAACTCCTAAATTCATTAGGGGAGACTAGTCTTAAACTCTATGAATCACTACATGTGAAAAACCTTTCACATTGTATGAAATTCATACCTAAGTGTGCAAATGAGGATAATAATCCAATCAACATAACAATTAGATTATAATATATTCACTTTACTCTCAAAGAAATCTAATTGTATACACACAAGTCTCATACACATAGCGAATTCTCATGTTTTTCCCTTCAAGGGATATATATCACATTCAACCAATCAATCTAGAATTACTACATTAGATATAGTTGGTGATATGATTCAATTAACTAAACTACTATAAGTACAATTTCATAGTTACTACAAGTCATAAATTAGGGTTATGGGGATTTCATGGATTCATGAGAGATTTTCTCATAAAACCTATAATAATCAACAATTCAATTATAATATATGACAATTAAATAAATGAAAATGATTTTAGAAAGAATCCATGGCTTGGAGTGAAAACCCTAGGTTTTGGGGACTTTTCTACTTTGAAATTGAGTTTGAGGACTTCATGGATGAAAGATAACCATGAATCAAAAATACCATACCTTATATGAAGAAATCCACCAAAATCGTGTGAGAAATCTCCCTCCTTCAAGTCCTAGTTTGATCTTCTTCTTCTTCTTGGGGGTTTCTAGAGTGAAGATTTTGGAGAGGTTTTGATTTGATTTGGGGATTTATGAATTATTATCTTAGATGGGTTATTTTAGGTGGGAAAAGTACTTATATAGTTGCTTAAAATAGGCCTAAAATGACAACACATAACGATTTAATAAAAAGGAAATTACAAAAGGACCCCTAACTTTAACTGCCAAAAGGCAGTTTCAGATGAGGCCTACGACTGGGGACCCACAGACCGTAGGTGGACCTAGTGGCAATCCTGCAGGTCCGTAGGTCCATGGTCTGGGATTTGATTTTAGGGGATTGAACCACGACCCCCACCTACGGGGCTTTGGTGGACCTACAAGGTGTAGGTGCCCTTCTGGGTCACTGCCGAGGTGACTAATTTTGGGCTTTTCCTCAAGGACCCATGGTTGGTCCTTGGGGTTTAGGCCTTGACATCTTAACACCAAACCATGAATTTTAAGGTACAGGGAGGTATTTTTAAGGATCTAATTCTAACGTCAAGCTCTAGCTTAGCCTACTAGTTTTATGTTAGACACTAGTTTAGTCTATAAGTTTTCGGAATGTTACAGAAAGCAATTACATCATATCTCATCAATTCCATAAGAACATGCATCTTTCCATGATTCACCTATCATAGTTCAAAACCCACTTTTCAATCATCAATATTTAGAAAACATGGGCTATACATGGGTTCATGCGTATTAATCTTATAATCATGATATTATATCAAAATTCATGCATAAAAGTTTAGAAATCAATCAAATAAACTAACATTAAAGGAACCCAAGACATGGAAGAAAAAACCTAAATCTATTGGGTATTTGTAACTTCATAAATTGGAGAATTTAGGTCCTCCATGGAGGAAAGGGATTCATGGATGAAACTATCATATCTCAATACCAAGAGCTTGGTTTAAATGGTGGAATTGGAGGCTTTACTTGAAACCCTAGGTTGACTACTTCTTCTTCAACCTTCATAGAGAGAAATATTTTTGAGAGAAAGACTTATTGTTCTTCTATGAATTTGAGAGAATAGTTTCAATTAGGAAAATTTGGGGTTAAAAACACTTAGATAGGGATTTAGGTAAAGAGTAAAATGATAATATTAGTCTAGACTAATTAGGAAAAATACAAAAGCCCTTAAGAAAATAACTAGCGACACCCATCAATGGCCATAGCGATGGTTCATTGGTCACACCATGGACCGTTGTGGTTGAGCGTCGTTTAGGGTTAGAAACCACCAGTTTTGGACCCCCGATGATGCACCATACCTACGGCCCATGGTTCCATTGACAAACCGCGTACCACAACCTTAGGTCCCAAATCTAGGCCTCAAATCTCTTTAAGTCTGGGACTAACCTACGAGACCTATCTACGACTTGTACATTGAATAATGGACCGTCCAGGTGAATCATCGAAAAAGTACTGAAACTTATCATTTTTGAGAACTTGGGCTAGACAACCACGGAGCTCACCTAAGGTCCATCTGTCAGTTCACCATCTGTTTGTGGCTCCATTGAAACTTGCACGAGATACTGAAGAATTTTGCAATTCTACCCTTTTTTGAATCTGAGGTGTTATAGCGAACTTTTTACTCAAAAAATCTTAAACGCTTCTATAGATGTATCCCTTTATCTAATAATTCCCTATGAACTTTTCATAGTAGACTTTACTGTACTTGTTTTCATCCACCTGGGAGTGTCTCCTTGATCAACTTAATACACATGATTCAAGTGTAATATCATATGGTTTACCAGTTGAGGTGGTATGATAGTGATAGCATCCACGTTGTCATACCTCCATTAAAATTTATGGGATTCAATGAAAAATCAAGAATATCTTTATAATGAAATAAGTTTCCAAATTTCTGCCCAAAAGGAAGAAGTTGGACCACATGAAGCCCCTAGAGAGAGCCCAAAAAGTTTAACTTTTAAAGTCAAAGTATCCTAGTTTAAAATTTTCCAGTTCAAATGTTTCCTAATTTAAAAGTTCTCCTAGTTTAATGTTTTCTAGTTATCATTTCCATAAAAGTAGGAGTTTAATCACATTCTATTTGAGATAGATTTTCCCTATATATATAGTAAGGGTGGGCATGGTATGGTATTTGAAACTTCACTACCATAATTTCGGTATTGAATTTTTAAAATTGTTACACCATTACCATACCAATTTAATTCTTTATAATTTGGTATTTTGGTGTTCGGTTTTGGTAATTTATGGTATAACCATAGTTTGTTCAACTTCGACTAGTAGTATAATAGAGTATTGTGACTTCGACAATTAATTAAAGGTCTCAATTGTATCATATGAGCAGATTAAGCATGTAGAGATATATATTCAAAAAAAAGTTCAAACAACTCCTTTTGTTAATTGCTTACATTTAAAATACATTTCTATCATGACCTAAACTAGATCCTAGATGAGGCATGGAGAATAGGACCCCAAGGTACCCTAAGCAAGCTACTTTACATAAGCATGACGTAATGAATACAAGATATGAGAATACAACATCAAAAAAGATATAAGTCTCAAGTCTTTAAGTCATAAAAGATACCAATACAGAGTATATAAGAAAATAGGCTGAACATCAACTATGTCGGACAAAGTTTTCTACAATCTTAGGAGTTGTTAGGATAAACCCCAAACAATCTACTAAGTCTTAAATTGAAATGACATCAAAATCAAAAAACTATAAGTGTTATCTCGCACTCCACCAACGAGGACTCATCTATTTATGAGTTATGACCACATTTTTTAGTCAGCTGGATATCTTGGCCAAAAAGGTCAAGAAACTGGAAGTAATGTACCGAAGTAAATATAGGTACATTCCCCCTCACGAGCATCGAAGGATAAAGGAGCATGAGGGTAGACAAATAGAGGAGGTACTCTTACTTATTCTTCACAAAGTCGAAGATCACGATAGAGTGTTGAGAGAGATAAGATAGAATATCTTGATGTTGAATTGCTCATTCCATGTTCATTCAGCTTCTAGAGTCCCAAATAGACCAAATGTTGTCTTGTCTCTACCCATGGCAAGAATGTGGGTTGCCTTGTGAAAATGAGGAAAACCCCACAAATGAAAATTAAGTAGGGGACTTGCGTCGTGCCTCAATTCTAACTAAGACGCATCTTGGTAGGCAACCCAGGTTTTATCACTTAAATTTTGTTTTAGAAATAATCGTGTGTTGATTTTGCAAATTGAAGTATAGAATGTGTTTTAAAACTACAGATTGGCGAGCCAAAAGACCAGTCAGTGACTCACCAAAGAGGTCGGCGAGCCCGACTTGCACTGCCATTTGACTTAAGAAATTCTAAAGTTGGAGTTTGTAAAACTCGATGAGCCCAAAAGCATATTGGCGAATCACCGACCAGGTCGACGATCACAGTTTAGTCCGCCGTTTGGACCCCCACATTAACTGAAGGTCCTATAAAACTTGGCGAGGTAATTGCCCACTCGGCATGTTCCCGAATGTGCGAGAACTTGATGGTTTTTAAAGGCCAAAAGTTCAAACGTCCAAAATCTTTCATTTTCTCTCACTTTTGAACTTCCCAAAATCACACCCGCATAATATATTCCATATTTTTGCATTTTTATCGCTTTTTGGTCGTCGATTATGTGCTCGGAGTTGGATTTCTTTGTCGCCTAGCTTCACAACTTTTCTATTCATCATTAAAGGTTGGTTTTCCGAACCCCAAACTTATATGTTGCAATTTTAATCATTTGCAATTGTTCTTATCTTAGTCATGTATGTTGAGCCTCTCTTATTCATAATTGTGTATATGTGTGCATGTTTTAACTCAAATATCATGCCTGTAATTCCTTTATTGTTAAATTCCCAATTTTTTTATGCATAAAAGTAATTAAAATTATTGGGTGCTACTTGAATGTTGTGGGATCTAGTCGGGTGAAGTCTAAGTAAACCCTGTTTGTGCCGAATGACATAATTTACCCAATGATGGAGTGGTTGACGTCATTCTTAAGGGAAAAAGTCATCAAATGGCCAAATTTGGCCAAATCGGGAGAAGTCTGAGTATCCCGGGGTCATGGGTGTAATGGGTCTTAGTTTAATCGTATAGATGCATAGTTTGATTTTGTTTTCGGGGGCTGTGGGGTTGAATTTGGAAAATGCGATTGAAAGTAGGCACGTTTAGTCGTTTGGCGAGGTGGGTCGAGCTCGCTAGACCACTGGGTGGTTCACCGAATCCTCCTTCTCGCCTTTAATTTCATGCTAAATCTTGAGTTTGGTTCTGTAACTTTCGTCGAGAGGCCTGAGTTAGCCGAGTGCACTTGGGTACTCGCCAAAAGTCCTTCTTTATTGCCCTTTTTGTACCCCTAAAAATGCATAGTAACTTTCGGCGGGTTAGTCCTTGCTCATCGAATGTTGCCGGCGATTCGCCGAAAGGTCCAACCCATCGCCGACATGCCAAATTTTTTGGGAATTTTTGAGCCAGTCCTTTCGACGAGCCCGATCTGGCTTGCCAAAGTGATTCGGCGACTCACCAACTGGTTCGGCAAGTCTGTCTGCAACTTTTCTTGAACTATATCTAACTTCTTTTGATGTTTTTGCATATATGGCTAGGACTAACCATGACATGCCACCACGTAAAAGAGCATGGGGTATTGTGATCAATGAAGGGGGAGCAAATCCTCCTAAAAATGGAAGGACAGAGCCTCCAAAGGGAGGCAAGGGCAAAGGAAAAAGGCCCGTATTTGAGGTTGCGGTGCACAATTGCGGTAGTGAGGGAGAGGCCTTGAACTCCCGAGCTGCATTATTTGAGCCGGAGGATGACCAACCATTACATTCCCGAAGAAAGGAGATCTGTTCTAGATCTCGTCCTAATTCAGTTAGAGCCCCAGTAGCCTCCACTCCAACAGATATAGTGCCAGCTCCAGCACCTCCTGTGGCTCCAGTGCCACTAGTAGTTCGTCCTCCTTGACTCCTTAATATATTAAAAGGTGATGGGTTGCAGACTATTCTCGAGGAGAAGTTGTCATCCAGAGAGAGCATATAGGGAAGATACTCTAGTTTGAGGTTGATACTGCAGTGGCATAGATTCCAGATATTTACCAAGCCCCGAGGCTTATATATCCCCACTCGGGTCCATGAGTTCAACTCTGCTTATGGTGATTTGGTCCCTCAAGGGGAGAAGAAGGCCAGTGCCTTCAGACCGGTGAAGTGAGTTATGGTTCGAGGTGTAGAAGTTCGGTGGTGCAGTGATCTCATAAATGCTGCCCTTGAGACCATAGGGTTTGAGAATGACTATGAGGGCCTAGCGACAACTCAGTCCCTGGATGACCTGAAGAGCTCGCTTTCCCCCCCTTCTTTCTGACACCACCCCGAGGTGGATTGAGGCGGGAGTCCAGATAGAGAAGAAATATTTGAAAGTAGCTATCCGGTATTGGTTCGGATTCATCAGCAGCTCCATCATGCCTTCACAAAACGAAGCCATCCTCCGTCATGCAAAGGCAGCTTATTTAGGATCAATCTTAACAAAGAGGTGGCTCAACTTGGGACTTATTATTGCGCAAGAGATGGCCTTGAAGGAAAAATAGAGGCAGACCTCCCTTTCATTCCCGATGCTAATCACAGAGTTGTGTCGGCATGTTGGAGTCCCCCGAGATGTGACTAGAGATATTGAGGTTGCCCCTTCATCCTGCACTGACATCCGGCATATTGAGGCCGAGTATACTCGAGAGGAGGCCGACAGGAGGAGAGCAGCTCCGATGGATACATCTCCATAGGTGGACATTGACTCTATACCTGCAGAGGCATATTTGCCTACTCTGGCCTCTGTGCCATCTGCTCCTACTTCTTCTTCCCAGGCTCTTGGTGCTTCTACCTCTTCCCAGCCGACCAAGAATACTCAGGCTATGATCCTAAAGATTGGTCACCTGGCCCATTCGGCTAATGTGAGGGCCACCTGACTAGAGGCATCTATCCCATGGATGATTGACAGTGCCATCCTTGTTGCACTAACACCCCTCCGGACATTTATTGATGATTTGGCGGTGATAGTCGCTTCTTGTCAGAGTAGACAGGGGGAGTCTTCTGAGGTTACGATTATGAAAGCCGAAGTGGCAGATCTGAGGAAGGATGTAGACTATCTCAAGTCTATAGACTTCACTTCACTATTGGAGGTAGCGGATGATGTGGATGCCCCAGAGACTTCAAAGATTCCTCCGACCACCACCAGAGATGTACATCGGGATGATATGGCAGTTGATGAGTCGGAGGCAGAGACTTACAAGGATCAGATAGATGTACGAGATGCTGAGGTTTATGATGATCTAGCTGACCTTGAGGATGCTATGTTCGAGACTGTGTGATAGACCTCTTTGAGAGACACCACCATGGGTGGGTCCATTGGATCTGGTCCTTCTGAGATGACTCCGGGCACTGATGCTCAAGATCAGAATATTGCACCGGGCACTAATGCCCCGATAGATGGAGCGACTGTGTAGACATGATTTCCCTTTACCTCCCTCTCTGTCTTATTTTATTGACATTCTAGATATTTTCTTGCATTTGAGGACAAATTTATTTTGTTCTGTGGTGGGGTGAGGCCCCCCTTTTGTGATTATTGTTTTGTTCACATATTGGGTTTTCTGCTATAAATTGTGTTTTGGCACTGTATTTTGTGGATGTTTGAGCTTGTGGCTCCTTATTTTGATTGTAAATGATTTTTGACCCTTTTAGAAAAAAATTGTGCCACCACTTGATTGTGTTTGAATGTGGCTGTTCTCTTGCAAATTTGAGTATCGGTCTTGATTAAAACCGATGACTTGAATAGTGCTCATAATAGAACAAAAATGAATGTGCGGCTACGATGAGGCTAAATGAAGTTGCATAGGCAATATGTGAACTTTTTGCATCTCGTTGTGACTAGCCGGTTATCAAATTGAGTCTCTTGTGATGTACATTTCACACTATAAAAAGTGTGGAGTCTTGTTTGACATTGGTGACAATGCCTTGTGTGATGCGCTTACCGTGAACCATGTGTGATGACACCTAGAATTTGGCCTATTGGTCCGGTTCACCAAGTTGTGTGAGCTCTTGAAATGATCTTAGGCAACAAGTTTAGAGAGTGAAACCATTTGACATTATACCTCTTTTGTGGCCTAAATTGTGAGTGTGTAAACTTCGCTTGAATACCTTTTGAGCCTTAGCCTCTCCTTGGATGAAACTTGATGAAATTGTGACCTTTCTTTATGCCTTCACCCTTAATCCTCATGAGATGTGGTTTGTGTGAATAGCCAACTTAGGCCAAAAGCCTAAGTCGGGGGTGTGGTGAAAAGAGAAGGTAATCAAGAAGTTCAAAGAAGTCCCCTTAACCCATGGTTTTGAGAAATATAGAACCCCTCCATATAAAAAAAAGAGAAAAAGAAAAAAAGAATGAAAAAGAAACAGAATGAAAAAGTTCAAAATAAAGTTGTGAAAGTGCGAAGGAAATGGGTGTCCAGTATTCCATGGGAAATGAATAATAGGGTGACCTATGAGCATAAATGAAAATGATGAGGAGAAGGAAAGAAAGTGTTGTCCATACCACATTTCATAAAGATAGAAGCCACTGAGCCTAAATGACAATACCTTTACACTCAGCCCCGTTACTAGCCTTGAAAAGACCTTTTTGATCTTGAGTGAGCTTAAACAAGTGTTGATTGGAAAATAAGGGCAAACCTATGGGTGAAATCATACATTGTGTTCAACTTTGTGAGCGTGAGAGTTGTTTTTTATTCCGGAACTATAAATTGATTGAACTGTTGTGTGTGAATATGGAATCATTCTTTGTGTGAGGGCATTTTTGTACCTTTGTTGGGCTTGAACTTGCATTTGAAGCAAGTATTGTGAACTTGAGAATCTTTGATAATGGTGAGTCACAACTTGAATCTTTGAGTGAAAAATTGATCATTGCATGAGTAAGTTGAGTCTTTTTGTGTGCATTCATGATTGAGTATTATGTAGCACTGTTTGAGACATGCTTTTTGAACTACCAAACTTGAGTTTTACTTGAGGACAAGCAAAAGTTTAAGTTGGGGGTGTTGATGAGTCCACGATTTGGACTCATTTAAGGCTTTATTTTGATAGATTTAGTGTCCTCAAATGCTTATTTTGTGCCAATAACTGATGTAAAATCCTTGATTTCCAGGTATTTATATTGAGGAACAAATCATGGACACTAATTTGCAAAAAGGAACAAAGTGAGCTGAAAGAAGAAAAAAATGAAGGTCTGGTGATCGCCAAGTACCATTGGAGAGTCGCCTAAAGGCCTCTTAGCCGCCTAAAGTTCCAGTGTGCCAACCAAGCCCTGAAGGAAAAAATCAACTTGGCCAGAGAAAGTTACAGTCGACGTGTCGTCGAGTTGTTCCGCGATGCTGTGTTAAATTGCCCAAAGTTACAGAACTTGAGGATATTGAAGGCCAAAGCCAAAAGGCGATGGAACTGACCAAAGGGTAGATCGCCAAGTTGATCGGCGAGCCCGACTTACTGCGCCGAATGGCCCTTCGCAGCATATTTTTGGCGACTATACATACATATTCAAACATTAATATTAGGATGAGAGTTTTTAGAGCTTTTGAGTCATAAGTTTTATGATACTTTTGGAATTAGTTTTGAACGGAGAGTTTTGAGACGAGTTTTCCTTACCTTTGAAGAATTGAAGTTTTCCATTTTTGAGAAATTGGAAGTGGGTCTTTGAGATTCTGTAATTTGGACCTCTGTAAAGACGAAATTAATCTTATCCAGTTGATAGAAACACAATTTGGTAACGATTTTTATCTTTTTATGATCTAGCTCAAACCCCAATTCGTGGGATGTGATTATATGATTATGGGCTGATTTAGCTTATGGGTATTGTTAATTGTTAGTTTAAATGTCGTTTAGAAGTGATTTCAATCATTAATTGTGGTTAAAATTAAAGGATTGTAGTTGCAAAAGCAGTTTTACCTTCGTGTTTTTGGCTTTCTCGAGAGAGAGGGTTTAAAACCAAGATTATTAATTGATGGTCTATGGGTTTTGGGTTGTCATGGGTTCAGCTCGAGAGAGTGAATCCTAAACCCTTTCCACACATTCATCTCGAGAGAGTGAATGGACTAAGGAGTAGGTTGTTCTTATTTGCTTGGTTATTGGTGTTTGAGAGAAACCGACTTGATTCAGGGTAAATGGTTGGAGAGAAAGTTTACCTCCTCTATAGTCTAGCCTATTCACTAATTAACAGCTATTTACTAATAGTTGCAATTATCCATTTGTCTATATTATCCTATAATCGAATCACATCCCAAGAACCCATCTAAATATTTGTTATTACGTATTATTTGCTGCTGCTATAGCTAATAATTTGCAACCAAAATCTCCTGTTATTTAACATTCGTGTCACCCCTTAATCTGAATTATATTTTTCTTCAATAATGTCTATTACTATGATTGACTTGAGCATATTTGTACTTTCCTATTGAATCTTAAACACGTACCACTCCATGTGTGATTCGACACTAACTCAATTTGTTGGGTTATATACTGACTAATGATCGTTGGCACTTAGAACTGGATTAAGTTTCTTTGATAACATTATTGAATTCAAGCCCCCTCATATATTTTGACTTAACATGGAGTTTGAGTGTGTGACCACTTTTTGTTGAGAAAACCTCGTATAAGAATTTAGACTGCTCCATTGACTCCTTAATATCAAATTTGGTTGGTTTGTATGTCTCGTTTGTATGCACAGAGTTTCGAACCAATCTTGAGCAATCAAGCAGAGACTCGGGGACTAATGTAATTTTTGCTAGTGTCGATCACTTTTGCGACTCTAGTCTCACTTTAAGTGACCTTCACTTTAGCGGCTAGGGCTATGTTAAGTGCTCTAGGATATCCAAGCTGCCCTTCATTTAGCGACCCTTGCATCTCTTTAGCGGGCATCACTTTAGCAGCTAGAGGTTCCCTTAAGCGAGCTTCGCCAGCCTGGACTTCATTACTTTCGTGACCCTGATGCTACTTTAGCAAGCCTCGCTTCAGAGACTAAGGGATTACAGAAGCTAGGCCCACCTCTCGGTTTCCAGTAGCTTAAGCAACAGAAGTGGTCGCTTAAGAAACCCGTGTCCAATCTTTTAAAAAGACTATGACGCGATTTCAACATTAGTTTGAAGATTTTAGTTGTGTTTCTCCCTCCCTAGAGGTTTGATTTAAGTGATTCAATGTTTTGTGTGTTCATGGTATTTGGGACTGCACTGTGGTATGATCAGAGAATTTAATTGCATGTGTTGTTTCATGTTGTTCTGAGCCTCATATTGTGTTTTAGTTTTAAATATAGTGTTGGAGGTACTGTTTTAGGCCTTTTGACAAAGTCGATTCTTGGAATTCCAACGTGGTTCCATGATTCCCTTTTGACTCAAAAATTGGTCAGTCTCTATTTTATGTGTTTTTTGTGTTGAAATGATTGTATTGACATTGTGATCCTATTTTTAATAGTATGGTAGTGTTCTAAGGACATTCATAAAGGAAAAGCTCCAGAATAGTGATTTGGTAGCATGCACGGTTGGCCTTAAGGAAGGCTACAATTTTCCTTCTCTTAAATTGAATTTGAATTTGTAAATTCATGTTGATTAGAATGAATTGGGGGTGGATACCTAGTTGTTCTTATTACTTTCTTATATACCATGTTTAAGACTTGATCGACATTATTTAGGTTGTAGTACCAAGTTAGTCGGGGATTATATGTTTACCTTGTGAGTGACTTGCATGTTGTTGGTATGTTATATTTGAGTATGTATGACCTTAGTCTAGGATTAGGGTAGTGTTTCCTTAGACTTGCGATACTTGTCACCTGTAGGCCTTGTTTCTTCTACGATGTTTATCCGGACGAACAAGCTCCTTGTAGACTGGAGTAGCAGACTAATAGAATGAACCTTTATTTAGGTATTTATTCAGCTTTATCGAGCTTCTATTCACTCTCACTATTCCTATGGCCCTATTGAAATATCAGAGGTTTATGTGCCTCTCTAGGTGACTCAAGATTTGAGTGGCGCATGCCAAGAGCCTTTTGTTGATTTCTCTGATTGGATGTCGTTCTACAGTTGTATTGATGATACTTGATACGCGGTACTTTAATGCTATTTTCTGACCCCGGGTTTACTCTTTCTAGTTGGACTGGTGCTTGCGAGAGTTTAATGGCTGGTTGGGTTGATAGTAATATTGGTTCCCCCAAGTTGTTTTTGCTAGATGGGTTGGTGCCACTAGGAGTTTAGTATTTGGCTGGGAAGATTTTGGTTTTACTCTTACTAGTGCCCCTGTGAACTTAATGTTTGGATGGGCAGACCCTTTATGGGTTCTTATGTTTCGAGGTTGTTACTTGGGGTTCGAGGCCCTGTTTCTATTTCTTGGATCTGGATTTACTATACTTCGTTCTTGTAGTTAAGCTATTCTTTGCACTTATCAGACTTATGGGGCCCCTTCAGGTTTTACTTAATCTTGTGCACGAGTGTACCTTCTAGGATTATGGAGTCCAGTTAGGTTAAGTTTAACTATACTTAGTATTTACTTTTGGTACGCTCATGTGTTTTTCTTTAAATTCCTCTTGGACCTCTATTTCTTTGTATATTCTATTTTTTTCTTGTTGTATTTACCTTTCTTGCTCAGTTTGTCTATGATGCCTACAGAGTACCTTTGTTTTTTTACTCATGCAATACTCTACATTTGTTACATGATGCAGGTCCCACTACCAGCTACTAGCGGTGATCGTTCATACTAGTAATAACTTTTGGATCAAAGGCGAGGGTGAGCACATGGTATTCTAGATTTGCAAGTCTCCTTATGTATATTATATATACAGTAGTTATTTTTTGGACAAGCATTGCTTTTGGTCCTGTTTTAGAACTTGTACTCCTTTGTTAGGGAAAATTTGCAAGTGTCTTAGACTTCCAGGTTCTAAGAGGGATCTTTTATGTTTATAGTTTTGGTTGCATTCACTTTTGTCTTGTTCTATTGTTTAGATTATTGTTTCCTTTTATCTCCATCCTTATACTCACTACTTCTCATTCTGGGTTACGAGTTGGCTAACCTACTAGTGGGGTATAATAGGTGCCATCATGACTCGAGGATTTGAGTTGTGACAGTATTGGAGAAGATGAACTTGAGAGGATTTGAGTGAATTTTTAGGGAATGGGTAGATTTAATGAGTAAAATTATCTATATGATTTATAATTGTCTAGAAACGACGTGGTTTAGGTGTTAAAAAGATAAGGAATAACCTAATTAACCATGAATCAAAATTGCCACACAATACTTACGGATGGACCTACAGACTCATATGTAGAACCTGTTACTGGGACCAATGACTTGGTCCATTTCCTCGAAACCCTTCTTATAGGTCTTCAAAACTTCTAAGGTACGTAGGGCCATTTCATAGTACCCAAATCACATACAAGATTCTACTAAGTCTAGATCACATATATGGATACTACCTCTGGCGGTACAACTTCCTCCTTTGGTCCATAGACACTCATCAAATACGTAAAATTTTCCCAAATCCTACCTAACTCCTACAACTTCCTTCCTACGGCCCATATAATTTTTTATGGTCCATAGGTGGGCTCGTAAAAACTTGTACCAGTGCCAAAAACGCAAATTTCCCTTTCCAACTAAACTTCCAATTTTCCAAGGTGTAACAGTATCTCCCCATTCGGAACATTCATCCTCGAATGAGATTCAACTAGAATGAGTAGAGTAGAGATATCTAATAACCCAACTTGAATGAAATTTAAATCAAAATGCACATAAGCAAGTAGTAATCGACCCAAGCTAAAACATAAACTTAAAACAAGTTTTCATGAACATGCATGCAGATTGAACATGAGAATGACTAGAACGCATTAATCTAAAAGAGTAAATATAAGGAACTAATACCTCAAGATAGAATGGGAGCGGAGGGAAAAAGATGAAGATAATTGGACATCATATAGGCTTCGGCCTCCCAAGTAGGACCCTCAGTATATTGATTCGTCCAAAGAACTTTCACGAAAGGAACATATTTTTTTTCAACTTCGGGATTTGAATATAAAATATTTCAATCGAAACCTCTTCATAAGAAAGACTTCCCTTAAATCCAAAACTCTTCAATGGCACAATAGACATCGAATCACCAACACACTTTTTCAACAAAGAAATATGGAAAACAAGATATACCGATTCCGAATCGACAGGAAACTCTAATTTGTATGCCACCTTTCCAATACGTCCCAAAATCTAATATAAGCCTATATAACGTGGACTAAACTTCCCTTTCTTTCAAATCTCATCACCCCCTTCATTGGTGAGATTTTCAAGTAAGCCCAATCATCAACACCAAATTCAAGTTCTCTTCTTCTTACATTCTCAAATGACTTTTGTCGACTTTGACCTACTTTCAACCTTTTCCTAATAACTAAAACCTTCTCCATAGACTCATAAACTAGTTCTGGTACCATCAATGCGTCCTCACAAACTTGAAACCAACCATTAGTTGACCTATATGTCCTACCATATAGAGCCTCAAATTGACCTATTTGGATGCTTGAGTGATAACAATTATTATAAGCAAACTAGATCACATGTGAGTCATCATCCCAATTACCCTTAAAGTCAATCACAGAAGCTCTCAACATGTATTCCAAAAGCAGACTTAATCATTTGGTCCACAATAGCCCAAATTGAATCAAACTATCAATGATTACGAGGTAAAATTGTAATGAATTCCATATTAAAATCTTCCCACTTCAAAGTAGGAATGCTAATGTCTTGAGCCAAACATCCCAATTTATTATGCTCAAACATCACTTGTTAACAATTAGGAAACTTTGCCACGAATTTTACAATATGTTTCTTCATCACATTCCACCAACAGACCTCTCACATATCGCGGTACATGTTGGTGTCTCCTAGGTTAATACAATATTGGGAAGTGTGAGCTTTTACCAAAATGTTATGCCTCACCTCGCCAACATTTATAACACACAACTGACTTTGGTAATGAAATACACTATCTCCACTATCGGACAAAGTCTCAATGGATTTTTCAAAAACTGACTTCTTCAACTCAAGCATAATCAGATGAAGATCTTAGTTAGCTTTCACATCCGAAATGAGAAACGATTCTGAATAATGACACCCCCATCCGTGGAATCGATCAAGGGAACACCCAATCAAGAAATTATATGAATATCACAAACTAATTCCTTCTTACCATTCTTAACATGAGCAACACTACTTATTGATAATCAACTAACATCATTGGCAACCATATTCAACTTACCCAGATGAAAATGATACTCATATCACAATCTTTCAACAACTCTAGCCATCTCCTTTGGCAAATATTCAAATCATTTTGCTTGAACACGTATTGCAATCTCTTATGATCAGTGAGCACATCCATATGAACACCGTAAAGATAATTTCTCCTAATCTTCAAAGCAAATACAACCGCCGCTAACTCCAAATCATGAGTCGGGTAGTTCTTTTCATATACATTTAATTTCCTGGAAGAATAAGCAAGAAACTTCTCATGTTGCATCAAAACACAACAAAGACCAGTTGAAGAAGTATCACATTACACCATGAAATCAGATGATCCTTTCGGTAATGTCAACATAGGGACTGAAATAAGTCTATCTTTCAACTCTTGCAAACTTTTCTCAAAAGCCTTTGTCATTCAAAATTCTATCTTCTTTTGAGTCAATATAGTGAAAGGAAAAGCAATAGAGGAAACTCTTTCCACAAACCTTCTATAATAACCGACCAAGCCCAAGAAGATCTAAATATTTGTAGGGGAAAGAGGTCTAGGCCAGTTTTAGTTGCCTCTGTCTTCCTAGGATTAACTTTTATACCTTCACAAGAAATAATGTGGCCAAGGAAAGCATTGGACCCAAACAAAAACTCATACTTGATAAACTTAACAAACAATCGATGACCCTTGAAGACTTGCCAAACTATCCTTAAATGATAAACATGCTAATCCTTACTTCATCTGTAAGTCAAAGTGTAATCAATAAACACAATCACGAACATGTCAAGATATGTCTTGAACATCCTATTAATAAGATCCATGAAAGCCACCTTGGATTTAGTCTAACAAAATCACATTATCTAAAATTCATGGTGACCATACCTAGTTTGAAAATCCATCTTTAGAATGTCACTTTCTCTTACTCTCAACTCATGATACCTCGATCGAAGATCAACCTTTTAGAAGAAACTCGCTCCTTGGATTTGATCAAATAAATCATCAATCAATGGAGTAGTATACTTATTATTTACTGTGATCTTCTTCAATTGTTGGTAGTTAATACACATACGAAGTGAACTATCCTTCTCTAGGACTAAAAACATCAGAGCACCCATGGTGAGATACTCTATCTAATGAAAGCATTATCCAAAAAATCTTTTAACTGATCTTTTAAATCCTTAAGTTTTGTTGGAGCCATAGGGTAAGGAAGAATAGAAATAGATTGCGTATCTGGAAGAAGGTCAATACCAAATTCTATTTCCTTTTTCGGAGGTCTACATGGAAAAATTTTGGGAACTCATTTAAAATTGGAACTAACTCAAGAGTAGGGGTTTCAAAATCCATATTCATAACCCGAAAAAGATGATAAATACAACCCTTTCAGATCATTTTCCTAGCTTTTTGGCAAGAGATAAACTGACCCTTAGGTGCTAAATCTCCATCCTTCCATTTAACGATAGGTTCATTCAGAACTTAGAATGTGACCAATAGGGTACGTCAATCTATGGAAGCATAATAAGAATGAAACAAATCCATCCTAAGAATGACATCAATATCTAACATGTCAATCTATAAAAGATCATCATGGTGACTCTATGAGACACTGAAATGGCACAGTTTCTATAGACTCGTCTAGCAACAATGGAATCACCAGCCTGTGTAGAAAGTAGAAAA